>CM049861.1:1218954-1518954 GCA_027422415.1 Schizothorax lantsangensis | reverse complement strand
TCTGTAAAGCTGCTTTGCAATGATTTGTATCCTGAAAAGCGCTACACAAATGAATGAGTTTTATTGCAGGTTTGAAAAAACACCATTCACACCTCCTGCAACCCCCCTCTCCCCACACCTACACTGCAGATAAGAGAAGATGACGTGTGCCAGGTCTTCATAAAGAACAAAAGAAGGAAAGCACCAGGCCCAGACGGTGTGTCACCAGCCTGCCTAAAAACCTGTGCTGACCAGCTGGCCCCCATCTTCACACAGATCTTCAACAGATCACTGGAACTGTGTGAAGTCCCCTCATGCTTCAAACGCTCCACCATCATCCCCGTCCCAAAGAAACACAAAATTACTGGACTTAATGACTACAGACCTGTGGCTCTAACGTCTGTGGCCATTAAATCATTTGAAAGACTGGTTTTGGATTATCTGAAGGCCTCCACTGGACCCTTACTGGACCCCCTGCAGTTTGCCTACAGAGCAAACAGGTCTGTGGATGATGCAGTCAACATGGGACTGCACTTCATCCTGCAGCATCTGGACAGACCAGGGACTTATGTGAGGATCCTGTTTGTAGACTTCAGCTCCGCTTTTAACACCATCATCCCGGACACCCTTCAGAATAAACTGACACAGCTCTCCGTCCCTACCTCCGTCTGTCAGTGGATCAACAGCTTCCTGACAGACAGGCAGCAGCTTGTGAGGCTGGGAAAATACACATCCAGCACCCGCATCACCAGCACTGGAGCCCCTCAGGGCTGCGTTCTCTCCCCACTGCTCTTCTCCCTCTACACAAATGACTGCACATCTAAAGACCCCTCTGTCAAGCTCCTGAAGTTTGCAGACGACACCACACTGATCGGCCTCATTCAGGACGGTGACGAGTCTGCCTATAGACAGGAGGTTAAGGAGCTGGCTGTCTGGTGCGGTCTTAACAACCTGGAGCTTAACAAGCTGAAAACAGTGAAGATGATCGTGGACTTCAGGAGAAAGCCCCCTGCTCTCCCCCCACTCACTATCATGAACAGCACGGTGACTGCAGTGGAGTCATTCAGGTTCCTGGGCACCACCATCTCTCAGGACCTGAAGTGGGACATTCACATAGACTCCATTGTGAGAAAGGCCCAGCAGAGGCTGTACTTCCTTCGCCAGATGAGGAAGTTTAACCTGCCACAGGAGCTGCTGAAACAGTTCTACTCTGCCATCATTGAATCCGTCCTCTGCACATCAATAACTGTCTGGTTCAGCTCAGCTACCAAATCTGACCTCAGAAGACTACGGAGGGTAGTCCGGACTGCTGAGTGAATCATTGGTACAACCCTCCCTACTCTCCAAGAACTGTACTTATCCAGAGTGAGCAAAAGGGCTGGCAAAATCACTCTGGACCCTCACATCCAGCACACTCCCTCTTTGAACTGTTACCGTCTGGTCGACGCTACAGAGCTCTGAGCACCAGAACGACCAGACACAGGAACAGTTTCTTTCCTCAAGCAATCCATCTCATGACCACTTTACATTAACGTGGAACACACAACACTATTATACATTATTTATTCATCACACATACTTATTTTTTCATTTGAAATTTGCACATATCAGACCTGTACGCACATAATTGTCTATATTATATATTGTGTTTTTGCTATTTTGTACAATGCCTATTTGTATATTTGTATATTGTTCTTTTATTGTCTGTGTCCTGTCCTGTTGCACTGTGGAGCTTCTGTCACTATAACAAATTCCTCATATGTGTAAACATACCTGGCCAATAAAGCTCATTCTCTCATTCTCAAATAAACTTGAATAGAATTGAACTGATTTTGAAGAGTTCAGATGCAAAAGCCTCTAAGTGCCATGCATCTGAAATTTTCTTCTAAAATGAGCATTTTTCTCAGGCTCCTATATTTATGTTCAGTAATTTCACTTTAATGGCAATAAAATAACCTATTTATTGCTATTAAAGTGAAATTACTGAAACTATACATGAGATCCTGAGAAAAATGCTCATTTTAGAAGAAAATGTCAGATGCATGGCACTTAGAGGCTTTTGCATCTGAACTCTACTTTAAAAAATAAATAAATAAATGGTTAAAAAATCCAGCTGTTGACAGTATTTTGTGATTTATGCAGTGATAAACAGAGAAATCCAAAATACCATAAAGAAAAACATTAAACTGTCAACAAAATCAAACAAGAACTGTGAACCTGGCCTTATCAGTTTCTCTTCTGGAAATAAATGCATATTTATTTAGATATTGCATCATTTGCACATGTAAACATAACATTTTAAAAAAAGCTTGCCCATAATTTAGGATGTAAATGGAAAAACATAATTTATATACAATTTACACACGCACGCACACACAAATGTTTGGAATGATTGCATTTTTTTTTTTAAATAATCTTTCTATATTTTACACTGAAATTAATTTAATTGGCTGTTTTAAGTAAAAATAATATTAGTCTTCAGTTTTGAGTATTCAAATAAGATATTCAACAAAATAAGACTATTATTCTTTTCTAAGGAACACAAGAATGTTTCAAATGTTTAATGAATAAACACTAATATGTTTTTAAATGATCTTCACAGAGAAACAGTCACAGGATATGAGAGTTAACTTAAAGTACAACAGACACGCAAATACATGTTTGGCTTTGAGATAAAACAGAGAAGGAAGACTGCATTACATTAATTATAAATGGAGAACTTGCAGCTATAAAGTGCAAAAAAAGAAACATTTATGTAAATGGGTCAATGTGCGTGACATAAGTCCACAAATAACTCCACATTTATGACTCATGCTTTAAAAATAAATCCTTCAGTTTCCTCGTGCAGCATCACATCCGTCAAATAATCAGATTACTACTTCTCTTCACAATTCAGTATCTTTACTGAGGAAGCAAACAGAAGTATTTTTACTCTACATCTCCATGAGTGTGAAACAATGCAGAAAACTTCAGAAAATAAAACACTCGTCTGCTCATGAATGAATTCCTCTAAATATCCAGACAGGACTTTATTTCCTTTATCAATTTCTTGTGAAATTGTGTACATATTTACCATGATTTACAGAAGACATCCACTAAAATATCATTCAGTGTAACAATAGTTCATCTACCAAAATCTTGTTAAAGACTTATTTAGAACAAGAATCATTATATTTCATTACAAGAGTCTATTTAAGGATCACAGTTCAGCCTTCAAAAAAAAATAAATGTCATTTTAATTTTAAATTAAAAATGTATTTCTTTACCAATCTTCACTGTCCTTCAAACCACTAGGTTTTTGTATTTGTTAAGCATTTAAAATGTAATAAAATTTAGTATGAACATTTATTCTTCTATATGTTTTAATAAGTAAAGGTCAGAATATGTATGTTGTTTGACATAAATCTGTTACACATTATTTCACCCATATTTGGACATTTTATTTTTACATAAGTTATTTGAAATATTAAAGCAGACATTTTACTTGCATTTCATATGTGTTCTGTGTGTATAAAATCGGTTTTGTAAATTTTACTCAATGCAAACACCAAAATGTGACGTCTCGTCTTTGAGCCACATATATCAATAGAACTGAATGTTTCAGTAATGCACATAACATAACAAATGCACATAACATTCACCTTTTTCACTGAGAAGGCATGAGATGGTTCCTTTCACATAGGAAGTCACATGACATGATCAGGAAACCATGTTTAAGAAATCCACCCCGGACCGCCCTAAGATTTCCCAACTCACCATTTCAAAAGGTTAAAACCGATCAAAATTAAGCGTTAATCTACAGTGTTTGCCAAAACAATGGTTTAATCAACCTTACATTCATAACCACTCGAGCTGAAGTGATTACAGAACTCGAACACACTGAAAACACTCTCAATTAGCAGAAAAACAGAAAACATGGATCAAATTAGATTAATATTGAGGGACATTAAGACCAGTAGCATAAATTTTAGATTTACTTATATAGCCCTTTTCACACCAGCTTTACAGAAAATGCATTTAGCAGATTAGAGCTGCATGCACATGTCATTTTGTGACAATATATACAATACAATATACAGTATATATATATATATGTGTGTGTGTGGACCTACTAATAAAACCAACTTTATATACAGAGTTTGGCATTAATATAGTTACATACATATACAATAAATTTGAAAAAGGTGGTGTAGAAACAATTTTCACTTAGAAATAAAAAAACACTATCATAATCTTTGTATTATTTACAATTTTCAAAAAAAGTTTTTTTTTTTTTTTAACAATGTATATCCAACAATATAAACAATATAAAGAGCTGGGTGACAATATAAATTAATTATTATTAAATGAAAAATGTAACACTAATTTTCACTAAAAGCAATAAAGATTCAACTGTTTTGAGTGCATTTATATTATATATTATATTTATATTATATTTGAGTGCAAGCTAACTTTTACACGCTGTTTACTGTGAATTCAAGCTATGAGTTTCTATCTGGGAATTGAACCCTGGACTAGTTTAGCTAATAGAAACAAATACAATTTACTATCAGCCAACACTACAGGACTTCAAGCTATTATGTGTGCAACCCTTTAGACATTATCAGGCCTTTCGGCCTTTCTCAGGTCGTTGCCAGTATTTGAGGAACGGAATTTAAGACATTATTAATGCAATATATATTTGTAAACAGAAGTGTTCTGTAAACCAGGGTCAGAAATGAACTTTTCCATTAAGGGGCAATTTTTACATTCATGAGGGCAATTTTTATCACCACCTTATAACTGTATTTGTGATGCCTTGAATGATAATGTTTTTAATTTGATCAATTAATTCAATCAACCAAAATACTTGAAACTGTTGCTAATAACATTTGAATGTTTAAACTTGTATCTAAATTATACGTTTAAAAACAGGAGCCAATTTGGCTGCAATATTATAACAAAAATTGCTATCAATTATTGCTCTTGGTATTGTAATAATGATTATTAATGCTGAAAAATTAAAACAAATAAAACTTTGTGTTTTGTGTTTGCATTTTGGGGAAACAGCTCGTCATATTCTGGCTCTGGCTTCACAGACAAACGGTCCATGAGGTTAGTCTAGTCTAGTGCAAGTTATGCAAAAACTCCCGTTATATCACTGAAGCCACAAAATGAGTCTTTTATTTACATAATTTCTGCACAGTGTCGTTTATGATGAGGAAATTCACCAGCGCAAAGAATGCAATAAGTGGGCACGCAAAAAAACAACTCAGAGTTTTCAGCACTGTCTAATCTAAGCGCCTCTGATTGGCCGCTGCATTCCTAAACTCAACGGAAACGCATGTGATTGGTTATAAGGCTCAATGCTGAAAAAAAAGTGTAAAAAGTACACTGTAAAAAATCAAATTAATAAAATGTTGGAAGAGCAAAAATATTTAAGTTGAGCTAATTTTATTGCTTGGCCTTAGTTGAGAGGACATATTATATTAAGTCTACACAAATATATTTGAAAAACATTGAATGAATGGTTATTTTCAAATCCAGTCAACAATTAGCTATGCTAATGTTAACACGTGCACGTGCACTATACATTTTCAGTAAAGGTTGAGCCAACTAAAAAATAACAATTCAGGCAACACTTTGAAGTCAGAAATGGACTGAATGTAACATTTCTGTGGAACTAGTTACTAAATAATAATTAGTTGAAACCGCTTGATTTTTTTTACAGTGTAGGGCTGCCCTCAACTAAGGATTTTTCTGGTCGAATAGTAGTCGTTCATTTTAAGCATTAGTCGACTAATCGCACGTTTATTAATAAACCATTTAAATCATTATAATGAGCCTTTAATTGCCTACAGAGCCTATATGTGCTCAAGCACACACATAAAGCTTGCCACAGAGCACCAGCAGAAGTAATGAGATGAAGTCGGTGACACTTACTCGTGTCACTGAAAAAGTAGTGATGCTCCTGTATGCATGTTTCATATGGATTACATAATCTGAGAATTTGTTTTCCATTTGAACTGGTTCATGTCAAGTAGACATAGACATATTTTTAATGTCTGTAAGGCAAAGTATTATTAAACATGGAGTTTCACACTCAAGTTTACAAACCAAGACAGAAGGGGATCCTGTTTGCTTTAATTATTTTACAAAAGCACAATGTTTTGTTGTTATTGTGAGTGCACACACATAAACAGTCTTTACAGATTTGAATGCTATATTACTCTTATCTGTATGAGCAGAAACGAGGGAGTATTTTAAGAGTAAGAGAGCGCAGCGGTGTCTCCATCTGTCCTGCAGTGAGCTACTGTTCAGCTTCCTCACAGCGCACATTTCTCTAAGTTAACATTAGATTGAGCAGCCATGTAAAGTTGCTACTACTTACATATTTCAGATGATAAGCCATATTTGAGGTCGATGAATGATAGGCGAGCGTTTGGATGTCCTGCCTGATGTACTGTATTACCATAGACTAGTCTTTAATGATATCTGTCCGTCACGAACTGTGTGACTTCGCCTGTGGATTTTTTATTTTTCTGCAACTAATAAAATTTTGGTCGACCAAGCCTCTTCTGGTCGACTAATGACTAATGAGGGGGCAGCCCTAGTAAAAAGCAATCTGATTTGCACATTTTAATCGCGACAGCTGTAATCAATTGTTTAATTGTGCAATTTTGCCCTTTATCTTGAAATTTGTGGGGAATTTTTGTTCAAATTAATGAACCCCGTTAATATCTGACTCTGCTGTAAACGCTAACAACACGTGACTGCTTCAACTCACTCCAGATGGCCAAATAAAGATATCTGAACTGTTTTAACCCCTCATTTTATCGCTCTCATATCATTAACTTCTCTTCACTAACTAGTATATCAGTCTATCAAAGATCAGATTTTCTGTGACTTTCGATCTTCAATAGCTTGTTGAACTGCTGTGTTTTCATGACTTCTGAGCACTTGTGCACATCGATAACCTCCTCCAGATTCATGATTACAAGCTGATTCTCGTTTAAGCTTTTTCTTGCCGTCATAAAGTCGCAGCTGCAAATTGAGAAGTGGTAAAAACAGAAGTGCTCAGTGGATTGAGGAAAAATAACACACAATTGGTTTCCTCTTTTTTTCCATTCTCTTGCTTACTCAACATCTCATGGTTCAGCCACAGACACGTACATTAAAGCTCTCGCTCTACAGTCCATATCAACATACAGTACATGCCACACAAAATCATTTACAACTGCAAAGAGATATGTGCTTTATATAACTCGTAAAACTCCCAAAGTCAAACATAAGTGAAAATAAGCACTTGGGTTCCCAGGTAAAGTGCGATGGAGTTGTTGTGAAACTAGCGTCTCTGTACCTGCGAGTAAACACACTCCTCCTGAGGCTGCTGTGGAGCGATTGAGTGGTTCGGAGTGAACGTCACCTCACCGTACTGGACCTCATCTTCCTCCACCTTCCTCTTCTTCTTCTTTGTCTGCGGTCGGACCGTGGCGTATTCCTCTTCAGCAGCCGGGAGCGATTCTGCGGAGAGAAAAGAGAAACGATGACAAGACGAGACATTACTGGGCGTCTCTACATGAACCGAGGAGCTGTTACTGTTAGTCTACTGCAGAAATAGCAGCTTTACCACAAACTGCTGACTGACAAATGAAGCTTTTCAACAGTGAAACAATTTTACTGAGAAAGCAGCAAACAATAATGATGAAAAGATTCAATGCAGTGCAAGTTAAAAAGATCGGATCATTTTAACGACTCAGTAAAATTTGAGTTAAAATGTTATACATTTACAAAATCTTTGATCATATTCTAAATTAGAAAATCATTATATTGCAGCAAAACATAAACACTAATATTAGTTCACTTCCCGAGTCTTTCGTTAATTTATAACATGACAGACGCAATGAACAAATGTGACCCTGGACCACAAAACCAGTCATAAGGGTAATAAAAAAAAGGAAGAGATTTCTACATAATCTCAAAGCTGAATAAATAAGCTTTATTAGGATAGGACAATATTTGGCTGAGATACAACTATTTAAATATATAAATCTGAGGTTGCAAAAAAAAAAATATTGAGAAAATCATCTTTAAAGTTGTTCAAATTAAGTTCTTAGCAATGCATATTACTAATCAAAAATTAAGTTTTGATATATTTACAGTAGGAAATTTACAAAATATCTTCATGGAACATGATCTTTACTTAATATCCTAATGATTTTTGTCATAAAATAAAAATTGATAATTTTGACCCATACAATGTATTGTTGTCTATTGATACAAATATACCTGTGTTACTTATGACTGCTTTTGTGCTCCAGGGTCACAAATCATTCATTAACCGACCCAACACTATTAAACTACTAACCACACTACATATTAATTAGCTTAGTTACTAAATTGAATGAGATTCATCTTCTAAACCACTAAACCTTTGTTTCTAATGCTGCAGTTTCCACAGAAGACATTATAAGAAGTCTTAGTTTACAACCGAAGACCAAAAAACTTTTACTACTGTTTATGCGTTACAATCTTTGAAAACAACAGACTGATGGTTTTGAACATTCCTCTTCTTATAATTAATTTAATTACACATTTAACATTGGAATTAAGATTAAATAGCAAAATGTAATAATTAAAGGTAGGTGATAGCAAGCTAGCTTTGAATGCATAAGATCCCACCCTCCCTGCAAATCACTCTCCAAAGCCACGCCTCCTCCAAACACATGACTGAACACAGAGCAGAAGCTAATCAGTGACATGATGAGAGACGAATGCAATTACCTCATGTCTCATTAACCACTGAGAAAACATTACAGTACAAAGCTCATAATATTACTATAATAAAGCATTCCATTCTCGCTCGGTCTGCGATAGCGTAATGAATGCATTGATGACATATGTCTGCAGGAACAGGGTGCATGGAGGTATGCAAATACATACATTAACGGGCAGGTAGGACAGCCTATCAGAGTCCACGGACCGAGGGATATGATTGGACGAACATTTCTTGGTCCTACGCCTTCCACAGATGATATAAATACATATAAATACTAGGGGTGCAATGGTTCCCGGTAAAAAATCTAACTGTGTTTTCCACACACGGTTCGGCACGCACTAGGGCCGCGGTTCAACTTAAATCTGACAATTCATCTGTAATATGGTTTGTTAAATAACACGAGTTCGTCTAATGCATGTTTCTGTTGATGGATACGCATTCTGGCTTCCCAATACATTACAATGAGAATGAGAAAAAAAAAAAAAAAACTTTGACAAACCAGTCACTCTATGTACAATGCGAGTGCTATATGCCGGAATAATGAATGAATGAATGATACATTTATATAGCGCTTTTATTGTGTATTGCTATACACCCAAAGCGCTGTACAATCATATAGGGGGTCTCTCCTCAAACCACCACCGGTGTGCAGCATCCACCTGGATGATGCGACGGCAGCCACAGCACACCAGCTACAGGTGGAGAGGAGAGAGAGATAGAGCCAATCAAGTGGATGGAGATTATTAGGAGGCCATGATTGACAAGGACCAGTGGAGGGAATTTGGCCAGGACACAATAATTGTAATTTATGCCGTCATCAAATGTTGATAGCGCAGGTGAGACCTGAACAGCACAAGTTGCTGTCTGTGTTTAAACTGAACTCATTTAAGCCAGTTAAAATGTTAAAGAGCCAAGAAGACCCATGCTCGCGCAGGCAGTGAGAAGATCTCTGTGTGCGCTCATCCAAAGTGAGTGAACCAGCGTCTCAGAACGCACGCAAATATCAAGCTCTCTTTGAACTATTGTGTTTGAATGGACAAATTCAGACAAAAATTATGTCAAAATGCCCGTCTTGGTGAGTATCCTAGCAGACATAGCCGGCTGAACGTACTGTATCAGTGAATTCTCTTAAAGTGACAGCACTTTCTTAATGTTAATCAAACAGCAACAACACGGAAATCACTTAACGTTAATCTTTAGTTTATACAGTAAAATATGCAATGTTATTTTACATTTGATTACTTTATTCAATTTCTGTACCTAAAAACTAATATTAGACCTACCTAAAAAACCCTGAAAAACACTGTTTATCTTATTTGTATCTTTGCTCTATTGTATTTATTTGTGCTGTTGCTTGTAGTTAGACTATTTTGTTATTATTTTCTTTATTTTTATTTGACAGTATAGTTTTTTCCCTTAACATAACACATACCAAACCGTACCGAAACCGTGACTCTAAAAGCGTGATACAAACCAAACCGTGAGTAAGT
Organism: Schizothorax lantsangensis; assembly: GCA_027422415.1. Taxonomy (NCBI): domain Eukaryota; kingdom Metazoa; phylum Chordata; class Actinopteri; order Cypriniformes; family Cyprinidae; genus Schizothorax; species Schizothorax lantsangensis. Next base: position 1,508,727 of record CM049861.1, on the reverse strand, counting down.
TGAACCATTGCACCCCTAATAAAAATCCTTGTTCAAGCTTTTGTTCTGTCCAGACTTGACTATTGCAATGCTCTCTTGGCAGGTCTTCCAGCCAATTCCATAAAACTGCTACAATTAATCCAAAATGCTGTTGCAAGGTTAATCTTTAATGAGCCGAAAAGAACGCATGTCACACCTCTGTTCATCAATCTGCACTGGCTACCAATAGCTGCTCGCATAAAATTCAAGACATTAATGTTTGCCTACAAAACCACCTCTGGCTCTGCTCCTCTTTACCTAAATTCAGTACTTCAGACTTATGTGCCTCTAGAAGCTTACGTTCTGCAAGTGAACGACGCATTATTGTTCATCCCAAAGAGGCACAATATCACTTTCACTGACTTTTACATTAACTGTTCCCACCTGGTGGAATGACCTGCCCAACTCAATCCAGCAGCTGAATCCTTAGCCATCTTCAAGAAACGGCTAAAAACACATCTCTTCCATCTTTATTTGACCCTCTATCTCTAGCACTCTCTATTCTAATTCTATTTTATCTATCTGTCTTCTTTTTATTTAAAAAAACACACACACTTGAGCCTCTATCAACTGCATATTTATTCTGTTACTGCTAGCTTTTCTTGAAAAACTAACACTAGCTTTCTTTTTTCTATTCTATCTACTTGTTTCTTAAAAAAAAAAAAATATAAAACCTTGCTACGTGTACTGCAACCAAGACTTGTTATAGCACTTGCATGTTGTTGTTCTTTTGTTGGTTTTGATTGCTTCTGTTGCCCTCATTTGTAAGTCGCTTTGGACAAAAGTGCCTGCTAAATGACTAAATAAATAAAATAAATAAAAATAAATAATAATATGTGATGTGAAGAGACTTTCAACCATTATAACCATAAATGTTTTTGAACCAAATCACCAACCCTGCCTTTAATACAATAATAGAATTTAACATTAAAATCAAAACTAAATAGTCAAATTTAATAATTAATATAATACAAATAAATCAAGCTCTAAGTCAGAACGGGCAATGAGTTGCAGATTTAGCCTAGCATTGAATGGTTGAGCTTGACTAGTCAACCCTGCAATTCAAGTTTTTCCATCATCCTGTAGAAAGACTTTACTGATGACACTCTCTTAAGTCACTTCTCCATTTGTGTAAAAGGGGAAAAACACAGTAAGAGGTTTGCATTGAACATGGGATGGGAACTGACTGATTCAGAGCAAAAGCGTCTGAAAGATTCGTTCACTGACCTGACGGCATGTTTTAGAGTTTGTAAACATTATTACCTACTCCATAAAGCAGCTTTCAAACTAAGTAAAGTGATTTTGCAACAGATGCAACAAAGAAAACTCGTTTCTACATCATCTTTTCTTTTAGTCTGAAAGAGCAACAACAACAGAGCAATCTGAAATGATAAGGTAACTAGAAAGCTTTCATTTGCAGTTTATAATAGCAACCGTATGAGATTGAGTTTTAGGCATTAACATCTCTAACTCAATGATTGAAGCTAATAAACCACAAGTTAATGGATTCTTGTGTTGGTTTACAGTATAAAGTAGATCTCTGAGCTTCATTGAGTTTCTTACCTGTTTTCTTCTTTTCACTCTTTCTCTCATGAGCGATATCCGTGTATATGAGCTCCGTATCTCCAGCAGCTGCTGATGGGAAAACACTCACATTAGCAGCAGATCAAATACATTCTCATATTTCAGTCATTAAAGTATTGGCTTCAAAACTAGATCTATAACAGATCATGCCTGTTAAACGCTTTTCACATATCAGACTGTTTGCATGTAACACATTGAGAAAAAGGCAAAATGGACAAAATACATAAAGTGGGGTCAGATATTCACCAATATTTGATTTATTGGATCTCATTCATGAAACAGTTGCAAATATATGAGTATATTCTGAGTAATTTGCATATAGAAAGTGCCTTCCCAAAAATTCACAAATGCTTCTTTAAACCTCAGATTTCATACTTAAACGTGTATGTTAATGAATTCCAGTCATTCATAAACAAGGCGTGCACATTTACAATTGGCAATTCATTTTCATATTTAACTGGTTTAACTAATTTATTTTGTAATTCTATATTATTAAATGCAGTGTCAAAAGAATGCTAAACATTTAAATGTTTCTGCAAGCTTCACAGTGTCACGGTGCACACACGAGGGAGGAACAGGAACACGCAGACGAGGATATAAACTCAAATAATAATATTTAATAACGACAAGGCAGGACTCAGTGACAGGATACACCGGGGAAGTAATGAGTGGACCAGACCAAATCAAACTCAAAAGACAGGAACTAAATACACAGGGTAATTAACACATAATCACATAAACACAGCTGGAAAATACTTAACTCATAATGACATGAAACAAGGACAGGAAACAAACCAAATATGGACACAGGAGGCGGGAACACATGACACACACAACAGAACCCTGACACACGTTAGAAGCTGGTGTAAATTTTTTCAAACCAACTAACAATGTGAAAATACGAACACTTTTGTGAAACACAACAGCTTTATGAATAATTTACATAAATTAATTATGCTCATGTTTCATGAATAAGGCCAAATGACTTTAACCTTCCTATTCATACCATGATCATACATGAGTACTAGCCAAAAATAAACGCTCAAAATCATTATCAAATCAAATAATTTGGTTAAAATTTAAGATTTTTCTGTCTACAGTATATATTGATGACGCTTGAGGAATAATATTGTTACAAAGGCTTTTCTGCCATTTTGGACCAATTTGCATTGTTTAACCACAGAAAGCTTGTCAAATCTCCACCAAAACTGGCTCAGATCATCTTCATAAAATCTGTAATGTTTGTATTTTTGGTGTAATTGTCTTTCAAACTGTCTGTAAGGGAGTGCAATGACCAAACAATTGCTATTCAGCACATACAGGTGCATCTCAATGAATTAGAATGTCGTGAAAAAGTTCATTTTTTCTTGTAAGTTATTTCAAAAAGTGAAACTTTCAGATATTTTAGATTCATTGCATGTAAAGTAAAACATTTCAAAAGTTTTTTTGTTTTAATTTTGATGACTAGAGCTTACAGCTCATTACGTTTACATTTGAGTTTCAATTAATGACCATCCCTACAGTATAAATTCCGGGTATCTCTTTGAAACCATAATAATGGAGAAGACTGAACATTGACGCCCTCCACAAAGAGGGTAAGTCACAGAAGGTCATTACTGAAAGGTGTGGCTGTTTACAGACTGCTGTATCAAAGCATATTGAATGCAAAGTTGACTGGAAGGAAGAATTTGGGTAGGAAAAGGTGCACAAGCAACAGGGATGACCGCAAGCTTGAGAATACTGTCAAGCAAAGCTGATTCAAACACTTGTGAGAGCTTCACAAGGAGTGGACTGAAGCTGGAGTCAGTGCATCAAGAGTCACCACACTCAGACATCTTCAGGAAAAGGGCTACCAAGCCACTTCTGAACCAGAGACAACGTCAGAAGCGTCTTACCTGGGCTGTGGAGAAAAAGAACTCAGTGGTCCAAAGTCCTCTTTTCAGATGAAAGTAAATTTTGCATTTCATTTGGAAATCAAGGTCCCAGAGTCTGGAGGAAGAGTGGAGAGGCACAGAATCCATGTTGCTTGAAGTCCAGTGTGAAGTTTCCACAGTCAGTGATGATTTGGGCTGCCATGTCATCTGCTGGTGTTGGTCCACTGTGTTTTCTGAAGTCCACAGTCAACGCAGCCATCTACCAGGAAATTTTAGAGCACTTCATGCTTCCTTCTGCTGACAAGCTTTATGGAGATGCTGATTTCACTTTCCAGCAGCACTTGGCACCTGCCCACACTGCCAAAGGTACCAAAAGCTGGTTCAATGACCATGGTGTTACTGTGCTTGTTTGGCCAGCAAACTCGCCTGACCTGAACCCCATAGAGAATCTATGGGGTATTGTCAAGAGGAAGATGAGAGACACCAGACCCAACAATGCAGATGAGCTGAAGGAACCTGGGCTTCCATACCACCTCAGCAGTGCCACAAACTGATCACCTCCATGCCACGCCGAATTGAGGCAGTAATTAAAGCAAAAGGAGCCCCTACCAAGTATTGAGTACATATACAGTAAATTAACATACTTTCCAGAAGGCCAACAATTCACAAAATTTTTTTTATTGGTCTTATGAAGTATTCTAATTTGTTGAGATAGTGAATTGGTGGGTTTTTGTTAAATGTGAGCCTAAATCATCACAATTAAAAGAACCAAAGACTTAAACTACTTCAGTCTGTGTGCACTGAATTTATTTAATACGAGTTTCACAATTTGAGTTGAATTACTGAAATAAATTAACTTTTCCACGACATTCTAATTTATTGAGATGCACCTGTATAACATATAATCTACAACTCTTCTCAGCATTTAAAGGAGTATGTGATTGACACTTCCATCAAATATGACTACATTTGAACCTTCATCAGTTAGTATACTGTATAAACTGACCTGATGTTGACTTGACCTGCTTCTTCTTGTAAACGTAACATACAGTGATGAACAGCAGAATCAGGATCAGAGCAGCGCAGCCCAAAGCAATCAGATAGACTAAAAGTGAAGAAGAAAAACACAGGGTCAATCAAATCATGTTTCAAGAAGTTCATTCATATCAACAGCAACAAGAAGAACAACTACATGCAATTAATAGTACAGTAAATTAGTTCAAATATAATTTTAGGTTCGGAGCCTGTATCACTGCCATCATTATTTTTGGGCTTATTTGTAATTCACAGTATTTGATGTAGCTCAACACTCACACATCCATGGCAGTTCTTCAGGGCTCTGAGTGTGGGTTTGATTCGTACCAGCTGATGAGAAACTCGTACCATATTCTGATGTCGGTGTGCTGCTGGTCATTGCAGAGGTCACACTAGAGGTCACAGCTGCAGTAGTTGGTCCTGTAATAAAACATCAGCACAGAATCATCTGCTTTCTCTCTGAACAGAAATTACTGTATTAATCATTTTGAAGAATTAATTGGCCAGTTGAGAGAATTTATTTGTGTGAATCTCATGAAACCTGTAAAGGACACATACAGGTCACATATCCATTCAAAATCAAAAGCAAAACTGTAAGTAGTACGTAATATTTTGTATAATGTTTCACTGCATGTTTTTTTAGGGACATTAAACTGTATTTATCCGTCAAATCACATTTTTGATATATGAGAGAAAAAAAAACACAAAACAAAAAAGAAAACCTCAATTTTATATGATAATGCAAAAAAAAGCCTTTAATAGTTATAATTAATATAATATGTATAAAATAATTATATTATGAAATTGAAAGTATACACACCGTATTGGCAGTACTTATTGTACTTATTTAAATATATAAAAAATAAATGTATAATTTTTAGCTATAAAAATGATATTACTAAGGCTGCTGAATTGAATTTATTTGCAATGATGGGATGCCAGTGGAACAAATAACAAATATTAAGTTTCTGGGTGTGAAACTTGACAATATGCTGTCCTGGTCTGAACATATAGATTATAAAGTAAGCACTATGGGAAAGGTATAGTGGTGGAAATATTCTGCATTTATTCCATCCTTAGTTTTAAAAGATGTGGTGCAGTCCTTAGTTTTATTGCATCTTGAGTACTGCCCAATGGTATGGTCAAGTGCATCTGAGAAACACCTAATAAAACAATTGGGATGTTTCAGAACAGAGTGTCTGTTAGTGACATGCATAGAAAGTTATCATAGCTGCTGGTGAAGGTTAAATTACATTTAAGACTGTTGTATATTTTCATAGTATCACACACCCTGTTTTTTCTTTGAAAAGCTTGTATATATGGGATTTAGACATGATTATAAAACAAGTCAAGTGAGTAACGCTCAATGCTCAACCATGTCCACAAAACAATTTGATGAAAAAGACTTGGAATATGGTTCCCATAAATATACAAAAGAGTAATTGCACATATATGCTTTAAAGAAAATGAGAAGATATGGTTATAAATATGCAGATGTGCTGCTACTGCTAAGATGTATAGTTTTGTGATCCAGTTAGTGTAATTGTATTTTTGTTCTTATTTTAATTTTTTTCTTGTACAGATTTGTGGAAACCAGGAAGATTAGCAATCACTTTGTGGAAGCTAATGGGGATCCAAATAAACAATAAACAACTGTCTGTCTTCAAACTATGCAGAATAAAATGATCATATTACAAATTATAAGTAAAAATGAATCAATAACAACCAAATAACAACTATTGCTGTAAAAACAAAAAACAAAAAAAAAACCTGTAAACAACTACAGTTTGTAAAATAGTTCTCATTTTATTTATGCAATATAATATTTTATTTTGGGGTGAAATGTTTGTTTGCTGTTTATAATTTAGTGCCATGCCAGTGACTGCCGAGAAACAAGTGAAAAATAGAACATGTAAATAGATAAATAAATAAATTATATATAAACAACAAATAAAAACAAAAAGGTCTTAAAAGTTTATTTTTCATTTAAATAAAATCTAAATCCAGCCTAAATCTGTTCTTACTTCATTCAAAATCCTTTATAAAGAGTCCTAGAGGAGTTAAAACCATCACAATCCATCAAAATATGCTTCAGAGATACTGATAATTTGGGGGTAAAACATGATTCTGCATCACTCTTGTTACTGTTAGCAAATGTGTGGACATTCATGTATTAAAGTCTCACCAGGGCAGGGTTTGAGTCTAATGGTCTTCTGTGTGTGACTGACGTGGTTCTTCACGCTGCAGCTGATGTTTCCATCAGTTCTCTCATCCAGATCAATGCTGCTGTTTCCATCCATCAGTGGATCTCCATTCAGAGTCCAGCTGTAGAGGAGCTGATCCCCCTCAGAGGAGCAGAACACCCTCATCACCCCACTGGAGGAGCAGATGATTGACACTTCCACTGAGCCAATAGGAGCTGGAGGGAAGGACACATCACAGTCACATGACTCTATATATATATATAACAAAATGTATATATGAAATAATAGCTGGACTGAATTGAACACATAGCATTGGTTAGTCATGTGACAACAATGTAGCAAATGACTGTTTGAAATGCTTTCATGTTATTTTTTTAAACAGAAGGCAATATACAGTGAGCAACATGCTGGTATTTCAATCTGAAAATAGACTTAGCACATGAAAAGTGCAGATGAATTTGACTGAATTCTTCCAGATATTTAATAATGAACTAGAATAAAAACCTTCACAGAGATTCAACTGATTTATTTGCATGAGAGTGAGATCTTTGGAGAACATGAGATTGTAATGAGTCTGATGAGAGAGTTTCTGTACCTTCAACAATCACTTGAAGATCTCTAGATATTTCTGAGCCGTCTGAGTGAGAGACTGTTAATGTGTAATTCCCTGAATCTGCTCTGATCACACGGTTTATTATCAGAAGCCCATTAATGACTGTCACTTCAGTTCTGTTATTATAAAGATCACAATCCATGATTCTGCCATTCTTTACTCTACAAACTGGATCATGTTGTGTGTTGTTTATTCTCTTCATTATCTTCAGATCATATTTACTAGCATCCAGCACCATCTGCAGATTGAGTTTGTGTCCCAGAGCTGCGTAACAGAGATCAGACTGATCAAACCTGCAGAACCGATCCAGACCTGAAGAGCAAAACACACACACACACACACACACACACACACACACACACACACACACACACACACACACACAAACAATGAAATTTACCAAAATCTACAGACATCATTAATTAAAACCAGTCACAAGTTACACAAACACTCTCAGAATTAAAGTTTAACTGAAGAAACACATCAGACACTTTATCTGATCTCCCACATCTGATCTGGGTTCATCTGAAGTATGGATACTGAATATTATTACTGGATAGTTTGTTGAGTAATACAAAATAACTGTTAAAATAAATAAAAAAGTAATTCAAAATGTCTGTTTATCACTGAAGCATCAGCTAGTCTATATGCTCTCATTCATCTTAATGTTAATTTTATTCCAAATAAAATATCATGCTATCACTGTCTACATTGTTGTTGTTGTTTTTTCTAAACTGTATGTTAAAATATTATATTATATAGATATTCTGATACTATATAAAATATGTTAACATGCACAATACATTTTGTCCTGTACTTTATGTTCAATCCCTTTATACTGTGACATTATTAGTCTTTATTAATAATCTCTTGATCTTTCTGATATTATATTTAATGGAGACAGATCATTTGATGAATCCTGCTTTATATAAAAAAGTAAAATAAAAATAAATATATACATTTACAAAACACTAAAACATTTCAGCACAATGGACATGAAGAAAAACACTTCCTCTCATAGTTTGCAATACTCTACTAATACAAACTGTTACAAAGAAAACTCTCTGACTAGATCACTGCAGACTCTTGATGTAACGTTATATATATATTTGATCGATCAGCATGATAAGATGAGTTTGATGTGAAAGTGACTCACATGCAGCAGTTTGCAGCAGCAGCATCAGTCCAAAGATGAGCATCATTTCTCTAAAGTCCAGTTTCCAGAAGAGCTCAATCCAGCAGAAGAGTGTGATGCTGCTTCAGATCGTCTGTGTTCAGGATCTCATCAAGACGAGCGTCTTCAGAGCGAGACTCACACTGGACTGACACATGAGAAACCTCTGACCGCTTCACTGAGGAAAGAGGAAGTTTCTTCATATGGAGGAAGACACATGCTGTTAGTCTGCATTACAATCTAAAACAAGAGAAACCAAGAGAAAGAAGGAACAATTATCAGTCACGCTCTCTAAAGAGTGCAAATAAGCTTGTTTTAGAAGCAACAAGTGGGCAGTATTTGTTTCCAAGTGAAGTAAAATGACTTGTTATGCAAATGACTTCACAGATTCTCCTGCAAATCAAATAAAACAGTATCTTTACTGTATTGATGAAATGCTCTGGGCAGTTTTATTGAGTAAAGCAGAATCAGGTCTACATGCAGCTGTGTGTAATGTCTGTATCTCACTGAGTGTGTGCTGATGTTTGACTCGGATGCAGTCAGCTGATGTGTGAATGAAGAGAGGATTGTGATCTTCTGTTGACTGGAGCAGAGACTCATGGGACTCGTTGAGTTTGTATCTGCTCAGAGCGACACCTGCAGGAGGAACCTACAACTACAGCTGAACTCCTTCACTGTCATCTGGGGTACGTTCAAGCTCAAACTGGTGTGCAACGTTTTGCTACGGTTTCCGGGTTGAACGACATGTTTCCTGGAAACAGTGTGCAACGGGGTGTGAGATATGTTTTCTCTTGTTTGGTGGGTGTGTCACAAATATCAGCCCAATCAGCAGCAACATGTGTATAAACCACGCGGTATTAAAGAGACAGCTCACACAATGAGTCCAAGTGAAGTCGTTCACAAATGTGTCCGCTGCAGCTCGGTATACACAACAATTGAAGATATTAGAAGACATGTTTGTCGTGACAGTTTTATAGAAACAATATCAACATGATGATGTAGTTGTTTATATTTTTAGCTTCATTGCAAGGCAAGTTTATTTATTTACCAAATTTCATGCACAATGGTAATTAAGTGCTTTACATAAAAATGAGAAAGAAAATACAAGGTATTAAAAAAGTAAGAACTAGAAATAAAATAATTTAAATTAGAATTGATTACAGGAGATAAAAAAAGATGCACATACTAAAGTGGGAATTTGTGAGTAAATGTAATTAACATCAAAATAAATTCACTAGAGCAAGTATATTGTTTGCACGTTTATTTTCATTAAAGGCAAAATAACTGAAATAATAAGAGCACAAGTATAGATCTGAACTTCTTTAAGTCTGTCTAAATATCATGTAGTAATTGCAATGTCTTCTGGTCCATATCCTTTCCTCAGGAAGGTGTGCTAGACACTGATTAATGTAACATAAAAATACTACATATTTATATATTTTGCTGTTGTATTGTGGAGTGACACTTTCATAAACTTTTCTATGCTCCTCTGATTATATAATGGCAAATATTACAATACCATAGCACAACAACAGTGATCAGCAATAATGATAAGCCTAATACTCACAATAAAAATAATAAGCTCATATAGATAATAACAGTCTCGTAGGTAAGAAGTGGATTATCCTTCATCTGAAATGTTTGTCTTTTCATCCTGAAATGCAGGCAAATGTTGGATCACAATAATTAGGAACCACAGCTTCCACAAACCCCTTATTCACTCGATTGGGATGTTCTCTTTTATTCTGGACGGCAGTGACTGTAGCATCGAGCGTATTTTGCAGTATTAAACACATATTTATACCGATTTATACCTGTGGAGAGGGTAAGCAGCTTCAAGTACCTCGGTGTAAACATCTCCGAGGACCTGACTTGGACTACACACGTTCAAACACAGGTTAAGAAAGCCAGGCAAAGACTGTACCATCTGCGACAGCTGAGGAAATTCAGGGTTTCACCATCAATCCTGAAAACTTTCTATTCAGGGACCATAGAAAGTGTATTGACTCAGTGTATCTCAGTGTGGTATGGAAACAGCTCCAGTCAAGACTGCAAGGCCTTGCAGAGAGTTGTGCGCTTAGCTGAGCGTATCTCTGGGTCTGCTCTCCCCTCTCTGCAGGACATCTACCTCAAACGCTGCAGAAGCAGAGCTGTCAAAATCATCAAAGACTCAAATCACCCTGGTAACTGTCTTTTCACTCTGCTGCCATCTGGTAAGCGCTTCCGCAGCCTGATGGCAAAAACTGAGAGACTTAGGAGGAGTTTCTTCCCCCAGGCCATCAGACTCCTTAACTCAAACTCAGCCTCTTAACATCATCATGACTTCACTTATTAATCACTCACAATCAGTAAGATATTCACACTCATTATACTCTACCTCATACTGACAGTGTCATTTGCACACATCACTTTCTGTGGTTTGGTATCTTATTTTTTTTTTTTTTTTTTTGAGATTGCTGCTACATGTCAACCATGTACAACCTGTTTGCACATTCCTCTCTTGTACAGTCATGCCTATCTTAATATTTAATTCTACAGTATACTGTCATGCACATTCTTTTATATTTTATATTTTGTTCTTTACATCTTTTTTTATTCATTTCATTTTATGTATACTTCTTTGTGTTGTTTTCTATAATATTGCACTGTCCATGGAGCGGACCTGACTCACATTTCACTGCTGGTTATATACTCTCTGTATAATCGTGTATGTGACAAATAAATCTTGAACTTGAACTTTATTGCACGTGCTGTGAGTTTAGCATGCGTTTGGAAATGCAACAGCCACCAGTTAAGCTTTATTTTCATGGCAGATGATTACAGTATTTCACTACATTTGCAGTGAGACATGTTTTTGTAAGCGTGTTTTCACTGAAGCTGGCGTTTTCCTTCAAAATAAAAGTTCTACTGTGAAATAAAAATGTATAAGTGCGGTATGAATTGCTGACTGCTAGTGGTTTAAATACAGTCCAAATTCAAAATATATCTTTCAAGTGTAGAAATTAGGAAAGAAGTATTGTAATTTCTGTAGTGTAAAACAAAAATGACCTATGAAATGCAGTTCCTTCCCCGCAAGTATCTCCCAATCTGCCTACAGTTTTCATGGAAGAAAATGCTCCCTGTCAATCTCTGGAAGATCCTTGGTGACAAAGTTACGGCTAACAGTCACTGAACTGTAGAAGAAGAGTGGTTTAAGATCACACGAGCGCAGTGTGAGAAACTAACTCTGTCCTGCGCCCGCAGATGTGCTGAAGTCACTCAGCAAGGGCCTCTACACTTCCTACTGATTTCTGACGGCTGTAAGCCTCCAAAGTTTTACTTGCAATCTTCTTTCGTGCTACATTGGTTACTGTTCTCTAATTCTGATCAATGTGTTTTCCACAAAATAAAGGTTTTTATAAGTGCCTTGGTTATTTTGTCAAACATGTTAGTAGTACAGTGGTATACTACAGCTTATATTCCTTCAAACTAAACAATATTTCAGAAAAATCAAGTATTTACAGATTGTTCTCTAATTTTGATCTCCACTGTATATTTTAAAGCTGCAGTCTGTAAGTTTTGCCTTTTTGTTGCCATCTCTGTTTGAAACCTGCAACTGACCCTTCACAGGGAGTTTGATTGACAGGCGATCTGTCCAATCATAACGCAGGATCTGACATTTTTGTCCAACAAACAAACCATCAGGAGTGTAGATTAAAGTCGGTGGACTTGAACTTGAAAAATGGTGTGTATTGATGTCTTTCCATGGTTAAAACAAGATACCTTCTGATGTTCATTCATGTTTATTTCACACTATAACTAGTAAAAAGGAAGAGATGATTGGTTCAAGTCCGGGTGAACCGGAAGTTTCTGCCAACTTTATTTCAGTGTAGTGATGTATTTCCAGCAGAAAATGAATATTGAATAGAGGGCAGGGTTTTATTTTAGCGCTCCTCATAGAAACTGGTGTAGGCCCATACAATGTGGTTATGTTTTCTTATTTTTCATATTCATTCATACAGTATATGTATGACATATTCTTTTATGGTTTTATTACATTACATTCATATTAATGTATTACTCATATACTCAGTTATTCAAGTATTATGCATTTATATTCATAATTCCAGTTGTACTCATATTCCATTGACGTAGAATATATCCTTCATTTAACATATAATGGTACACCCTGTTATGTTCCATTTATTTTGGACAGGATGTTGGAAACTCATTCTTTATGCATACTGTTTTTTATATATGCACAGCAATCTCAGGTGCTGAACACTACATCCAAGATGGACCACCTAATGGTTAAAAAAAAAAAAAAAAAAATTACCGTTCAATAACCTGTCTGCGCTCCTCACTCACAATGTTCTTATTATTCCCTCTGTTATTTTGCACATTTCTCTGATATTTTGCACATTTCTACCTCCAGATGCCATTAAGGTCATTGGCCATATATAAACATATGCTATTTACATACCTCACTGTATAATGCACCTTCTGTTTGAGCTAGTCTCTCCCCCTCCTTACACTATATGTTATAAAGCTTAATGTATATACACATATTTCATATTATTTATATACTTTGTTATTTGCACTTCTGGTTAGATGCTAACTGCATTTCATTGGCTCTGTACTTGTACTCTGCACAGTGACAATAAAGTTGAATCTAATCTAATCTAAGATGTTGCTCGGTTTGTCTTTAATTTTCTTGGTATTAAGCACTCCCTTCTAAGTTGATATGATAGACAGAGCTTGCTGTTTCCGCTCAAAGGGTGTAAAAACCACAACAACCTCCTCCGACAAGTCAAGTTGACCTTGCTCTGATATTATCTAAATAAGGGGGAGGGAAAGGAAAATAGTAGGTTAATATTTTTAACAGTTTGCTGATCAGACGAGAACATTCTCGATCAGATGAGAATATTCTATGACCTATGAAGACGTAGGTCTCTAGCCTATATAATGCCCCTTCAGTTGGCATCTTTATTCTTTCCTTCTCTTTGCATGCTCTGAAGATCTTCATCTCTCGGCTCTTGAATATTACTATACTATGCAGAAAAGTTGCTGTGTGGCATTCTTAAAGAAACCCAAACTGAAGTTGTATATACTGCTCAATGAACAGACGGTGCCGGCAAGGAGAACAGTAGTTATGGAAATACAACGTATGAAACATATCAAGCTTAATATTCATATTCACTCCAGATAGGCTACACCACTTACCCTGCTATGCAGTCACAATGACCTGTCATTACAGACCTGTCCCCTGTACAGCAGCCCAGGTCTGATGGGGCTTTTCACTAACCATCCCTGATATTTTCTGATGTAAATGTCATAACCTATTAAAACAGTACCTATTACAACATTCTGTTGGGTTGTTTGTTCAGTCACAGATACTGTATGGACAGTCCGACTCAATACGGCTCAGTTTTTCCATGTATCTTGCTCTGTTGAGCGGCAGAAATGATTCTGCGTAGGCTATACTGGTACCATGATCTTCCAGTCAGAGGAAAAGGATTGTTTCCCCCACGCTGACTCCGCCCCCATGACACGCCCCCAGCTATGATGAGACACCGACCAAGTCTATGTGGATATTCACTTTATTTCAGAATTATACATTCTACATCTTGGAAGTATGTCCAAAATGAGAAGTTTCACGGGAAAATGTCATTTAAACAAGTAAGTAACATGTCTGCCAGTTTTGTTCTGACCAACTGAAAAAAAAAAAAAGTTTTACAATAAATCGTGCTAACAATGGTGATAAAATGTAACGATCGCAAAGTTAGCGTCAAACCATGCAAATTATTATTATTGTTATACTTTGTTCTTAAATTGTTAATGTTAACAACATCAACATCGCATGTGTATTTAGTGTGTATTAGTGTTCCCTGTTTCGCTGTAGCCACTCTCCAGTCTGAAGTCTTTTGTACTGAATACTGATTGGTAATCTGCTTACACAATAATTGATTTTGGATAATTTTTATCCAATGCAGGTTTAATGATAGACGTAGTATCAAAGATAAAGGAGAAGATGCAGAGCAAATGTGTGGAGCTTACGTGTAGCTCCCTCTCTGTAGATGTCTAGCGAGGAGGAACGAATGTAATTTGTGTCTAATAAGTGAAGCTTGAATATCCAATCACACCCTAACCCTACAAGAACTCTATCCCTCCACCCCATTAGACCTCCAGAGAAGTGGAGCTGGAAGTTATTTGACTCTGCAGTAAGTACCTCTTGGGATAAAACACACCATCTTTGTTATGAGCAACATCTGCAGGAGGAAACAAGAGTTACAGCTGAATCCATTTACTAACATTAATCTGATTTCTGTCTGGATTTATTGTTTTTATATGTAATTTGTTTTTATCCCTGCTGAAAAAAACAATAGAAACCATCTCAGAATGTACAACAGTTTTACTGGTTATATTGGGAATTGTATTGTTTTAATGGAAACATAATGGACCCTGTGGGTCTCTACTGATAATTGGTCACCTTCTATTGGTGGCTTGTTAAAACCACTAAATCCT
The DNA here is from genome assembly GCA_027422415.1 of Schizothorax lantsangensis. Classification (NCBI taxonomy): domain Eukaryota; kingdom Metazoa; phylum Chordata; class Actinopteri; order Cypriniformes; family Cyprinidae; genus Schizothorax; species Schizothorax lantsangensis. The sequence goes on along the minus strand of CM049861.1, from coordinate 1,493,721 downwards.
AATGGAACATGTGCTAACACACTAAAATAAACAATTTTTAAAATAGTTTTAATGGTTAAAAGTTGATTATTAGAATGTATGTGATGGTTTCTATAGATTTTTTCAGCAGGGATGTCTGTTTAAGTTCATTGATGTGTGCTTTCTGTTAGATAAAATGTTAATTGACTGTATTAAAAAATAAAAATTAAATGAGCATGTGACTTTTGACTGCAAACATGGTTTCATTTCAAAGCATTTTATTTTAATGTAACTTTATTCAGGAATGACCCCGATTACAGTTTCTAAAGAATTACATGTTTCTCATTATTCTATAATGACAGAAATATCTTGTGAAGAAAAATCCACAAATGTGGTTAAACATGTTAAAAGTCATGTAAAAAACTGCAGATTCAAGCACAACCACAGACAGCAAAACAGCAGAAACTACAAAACTGAGAAACAGATCAAGAGCTTCACACAGATAAAACATCTAAACAGATACTGTACATCAAGAGAAATCAACCAAAACATCAGAATAAAGCAAAAGAGCAGAAATATGAAATAAACACACAGAATGACTTCACAATCTGACAGATCTGATTCAGAGAAATCAGAAACAGTGTGGATGAACAGTAATGAAATAAATTAAAATAGTCCTAGTTTAATGACAAATAAAAAAACAAAAAAATTTAAAAGCAAAAAAAACAAAAAACAAACAAAAAAGAAAATAATCTTCAGTAGAAAATTTTATTCATATCTTCTGGTTTTAATTAATCTCTTGGTTTTATATTATAAGATCTGCTGTCGACAGCTGAAAGCTGGATTAATGTGAGAATCTGTGAGATTATGAAGTCATTTCTCATAGATGTGATGATCTGCTGCTGCTCTCATGAATCTTCTGCTGTGTGTTCATGTTCTTCTCTAAATCTTCTCATCCTCACTTTCTGATCTTCCTGTTTCTTTCCTAAAAACATCACATCATCATCATCATCATCATCATGTTTACACTCTTAATATCTAAATGTCAAATAATGATGATAAATGTCTCTCACCTGACGTGTGTCTCATGTAGCTGTGAAAAGCTCCTAACAGACCCAACAGAACCATCATCTGGAGACTCCAGACCAGCACAAACACCACAGACACTGAACACATGAACAACAACAATTAGACACAAAACAAAACCCATCCTTCATGTTTCCAGGAGTGTGTTTGTTAAACTCATACCACATTCTGATGTCTGTGTGCTGCTGGTCACTGCAGAGGTCAAACTAGAGGTCACACTTGAGGTCACACTAGAGGTCACACTAGAGGTCACACTAGAGGTCACAGCTGCAGTAGTTGGTCCTGTAATAAAACATCAGCACAGAATCAGCTGCTTTCTCTCTGAACCACATCAACACAATTCATTGCTGAGATCAAGCTGAAACAAACTAGTGATGCTTTTCAAGAGTTAAGAGCACAATTAAGAGAATTGCATTATTAGTTGCTCTGATTTTTATATATATATGTGACATTCATGTATTAAAATCTCACCAGGGCAGGGTTTGAGTCTAATGGTCTTCTGTACGTGACTGACGTGGTTCTTCACACTGCAGCTGATGTTTCCATCAGTTCTCTCATCCAGATCAATGCTGATGTTTCCATCCATCAGTGGATCTCCATTCAGAGTCCAGCTGTAGAGGAGCTGATCCCCCTCAGAGGAGCAGAACACCCTCATCACCCCACTGGAGGAGCAGATGATTGACACTTCCACTGAGCCAATAGGAGCTGGAGGGAAGGACACATCACAGTCACATGACTCTTTCAATAGGTGTGTTCGACATGATGCGGCGCTACGCAGACCGATCTGTGTATGACATCAAAGTACCACGAGAGTGATAACAGGCTATATGGAGCAATCAGCTCTCTAAACGCTCTCGCGGTACTTTGATGTCATACACCGATCGGTCTGCGTAGCGCCACATCAAGTCGAACACACCTATTATCAAGATATTTCTAAACCACAGTTTTTATCTGATAGCTGGACTCACTAAATTAACCCCTTAAAGGGATACTCCACCCCAAAATTAATATTTTGTCATTTATCACTCCCCCCCCCCCCCATGTCGTTTCAAACCCATAAAAGCTTTGTTCGCCTTCGGAACACAGTTTAAGATATTTTGGATGAAAACCGGGAGGTTTGTGACTGTCCCATTGACTGCGATATAGGGACGCGCTGTTTGTGCTCAAATCAAAGCATAAATACACGTAGAAAACACATCCATATGTCACGGCTGACACGGAAGAGCGTACGCATTTTGAGTGCAGCGATATTCTCCAAACTGGCGCTACATTGATGTTACGGTCCTGAATTGTTGAATAAAGTCCTTATTTTTGTTTTATTTCCATACAAAAAGTATTCTTGTAGCTTCATAACATTACAGTTGAACCACTAATGGCAGATGGAGTATTCTGATGATGTTTTTCATACTTTTCTGGGCCTTGACAGTGTTGGAAGTCAATGGGACAGTCACAAGCCTCCTGGTTTTCATCCAAAATATCTTAAATTGTGTTCCGAAGACCAGGGGCGCCTGCAGGATTTCTTCTGAGGGTACGTATGGAGGTTTTTTTTTTTTGGGGGGGGGGGGGGTCGTATGTAATGGTAGAGTGATTATATTTAATTTCGTTTTTTTTATAAAGTTAATTTATAAAAACGTTTGGAGCACTTTTTATTCGTTAAATGTAATTTTTTTTTAAGTAGCCTAACGACCAAGCGGCCAGCGGCAGACAGTGAGTTGATCATAGCCTGTGTTTGATCAATTTAGCCTTCTCAAGTCATCATGACTTGCCTAAAATAAAATTGATATAAACAGTTCAAGCATATCACAATGTTAGTTTAAATGTTTGGACTATATAAATGTGTGCTAGGTGCATATCTAATTGTTTGTGTGAAGAGTGGAAGCTGAAGCGCACTTTGCAAGACACGGAGGCGCTAGAGCGGTCACTTGCATTTTTTTCTTGATAGTGGAAACAACTTAAAATGCACCGTAATTTTTGCTGATAAAGGTATGAGTAATACATCATTCGGAACTGTAAAGGGTCTACTTTTATTTGTGTGCATTCACAATATCAGTAATACCTTTTGCTTTTCTAAAATAAATAGGAAAACAGAGGATGCGCTTGCCGTCTCGTCTTGAACAGGAGCGCTTCTCAATGATGAACCGAAACTCAACGAATTGAGTCACAAATATGATAAATATATCTATAGAAAGCTTTAAATTACTACTTTAAAACGAAATAATTCAAATCGAAAATAAAAATGTTTCATTATGTAATCAGTAAAGATGCATTTCTCTCTAAAGGCACGTCCAATGAGGAGATGGCGAGTCATTTTTCATCACCGTCTAAAATATAAAAATAAGGAAAAGCCTAAAACAGGCCGATTATATATTTTTTATATTGCTCTGCTCTGGATACCTTAAAATGTTAAGGATTTTCTGCAATGCAATTTTATCTGATAGGCTATGTGAATTATTTATTAGCCTATTTTTTTAATCCATGCAGCAAATGCTTTAAAAACAGCTTTAAAAAGAACTTTATTGCATTCCAGGTGATTTTAAAGAACTTTTCACTATAAATTTTACGGGTAGCTTGAATGTAAAACATTGTCATGAATTCGTTGTATTCCCATTTGTAAAATAGGCTACAAATGAATTGTTGTCTAACCCGATCTCATGAAAGTGCGTGTAGCACGATTTTCTGTTTCTGTTTGGCGTAATGTTTATAAGCAGAAATTGACTTTGCCATGTAAAAAACAGATCCATTCATTATTAATGGCATGGTTGGTTCAGTTGACAGAATACGGGACACACGGGCCTATAATTTACTGCTGAAATGTTTGCGGGGAAAATCTCAGGTCAGTCTGAGCGCTCATGGTACGCACAGTGCGTACAGCCGTACACCTGCAGGCGCCACTGCTGAAGATGAACTAAGCTTTTACGGGTTTGGAACGATATGGGGGTAAGTGATTAATGACAAAATTTTCATTTTGGGGTGGAGTATCCCTTTAACTTTCATCCCCATTTTTGAAAATTCACAAGAAAGAGCACTATCCAAACTTAAATTATAATTCATGAACGCTTTTGAATACAGACCTAAGGTTGGTCTCTTTTTAAAGAAGAAAATTAGCAGATTATTACAGAAGTGAAACATTCAGTGAAATTAAAGTATTAAAAAGTTATAGAAGTTTAAATTTATTGTAAAGAAAATGTATTGTACTATTATTTTATTTTATATAAAATAAATATTTTTAAAAAATAGTTAAAAATGCAAAATTGCTATAAAATTAAAGCCATATGTCTACATAAATTGTGTTCCAAATCTGAAGTTGATATATATATAAAAAAAAGGTTAATATGCAATTGTGTTTAGGCGTTATACCAAAAACAGCCACCGGGTGCCACCCAAACTCCATTGAATTTGTTTTGATGCATTTCTGTCACAAATCTATCAATTTCTCTCTCAATATTACAGCTATCACAAAATGATAGATGATGATATTTTTGATTCTAAAAGACTGCAATACATTTTGTAATATGACACCCCCGCTAAGGAGGCAGAGACCTCGCTAAAAGAATTTGAAGTACCATTTCTATGGTAATGTGATGTCTGATTTCAAAATGGTTTTCACAAGATGAATTTTGAGATTTTAAGCTTTCAAATGGTTTATAACTTATGATGATTACTAAAAAAAATATGATAGGGAAAAAGGCAATGAAATAAAGACTTTTTGTGACAAAGGTCAGAACTCTTTAGATTTGTCATATACTCTTGGTGCACTCTTGTCATAAATTAATCTATTACTGTTCCTACATAATTTGTAATACAAAAAAATTGGTAAAACATCTATCTAGGAGTCTTAGACCTTTCCAATAATATATAGTTTGTCATGATTACATTTGGATTTAATCGTAATATAGTGAAGTAAACTTACTTATACTTATATTATGAAGTATACTAGGTGTCCCGTATACGGATGGTGACAGTTATTAAACACAGCATAGGTTAGTCATGAGACAACAATGCAGCAAATGACTGTTTGAAATGCTTTCATGTATCATTATAAAGCAGTAGACAATATACAGTAAGCAACATGCTGGTATTTCATTTTGAAAATAGTCTTAGTACATGAAAAGTGCAGATGCTGCTGACTGAATTCTTCCAGATATTTAATAATGAACTGAAATAAGAACCTTCACAGAAATTCAACTGATTCATTTGCACGAGAGTGAGGTCTTTGGAGAACATGAGATTGTAATGAGTCTGATGAGAGAGTTTCTGTACCTTCAACAATCACTTGAAGATCTCTAGGTGTTTCTGAGCCGTCTGAGTGAGCGACTGTTAATCTGTAATTCCCTGAATCTGCTCTGATCACACGGTTTATTATCAGAGTCCCATTAATGACTGTCACTTCAGGTCTGTTATTATAAAGATCACAATCCATGATTCTGCCATTCTTTACTCTACAAACTGGATCATGTTGTGTGTTGTTTATTCTCTTTAAGATCTTCAGGTCATATTTACTAGCGTCCAGCACCATCAACAGATTGAGTTTGTGTCCCAGAGCTGCATAACAGAGATCAGACTGATCAAACCTGCAGAACCGATCCAGACCTGAAGAGCAAAACACACACACACACACACACACACACACACACACACACACACACACACACACACAATGAAATGTACCAAAATCTAAAGACATCATGAATAACTAATCAGACACAAATTACACAAATTACATTCACAGAATTAAAGATCACCTGAAGAAACAGGTCAAACAAACTCAGGATACTGAACATAATCATACTGGACAGATTTAACTCAGTTTAGAGTGTAATATATATATATATATATATATATAAAAAAATTATAATATATATATATATATAAATGTATAAATTAATTGGTGTGATTAATTATGGAAATAATGTGTTAAATTTATTGATGCAGTTGCTGATGATGCAGGACGACTGACTGCATGATGAAGTCTATTAGAATGACACTAAAATATGATGACAAAACTGTATGGGTTTGTGTCTTATATTAACATCAAATAACAGCTTTAGCAATATCACACGAGCAAGAGTGCTGTTTTTCCCAAATATCTGCACGACAGCAGTGTAATAATGAACAATAAACAAGAAGTTAATCTTGTTACATTTTAAACACAATATTTTAATATTGTCGGTTTTGCTCAATTTCACAAACAAAAACAGTTCAAATGTGTCTCTGAGATTTCATAGATTTAAACTCCTGAATAAATGAGATAAACGCTCACAGATTAGAAAGAGATAGTTTGTGTTTTTATATGTATTAACTCAACATTACAGGTTTTCAAACTATGATAACGTTTTAATGTCATGTTACACCTTTGTCTTGTGTTAGTTTAACAAAATCATCTGCTGAAGTCGATACAGATATTCATACGTGTTGCAGACGCGGTCAACTTGCTCTCACAAACTAAATCCACACTAATACTGCATCAAAGTCGTATTTGAGATGAAACATATCCCATCATTCATCACGTTCAGAAACTCACGTGCCCCAAAATCATGAGATGTGAATGAAAACATTGCAGTGTAAGTTCATTTAATTTGATATCACACATAATTTGTGTAAAATGGAAAGTGTTGTACTTTTTAGAGATGGATGTGTATTTTGTCAAATGTTTGTCAAACTGCTTTTTAATCACTTAATTAGAAGCACCACAATTATATTATCATTCATAGGGACTACTGGACAGATACGTCGAAGTTTATTTGAAAGTGCAAATTATTAAATTATTATGTACAAAACGTATTAAATCAAGCTCTGTAAAAACTTTAGTTGCATTTTCTCAAGTGAAGTTTTTACAGAGTGTAAAATGTATTTGTGGACTTCACGCCCGCTTGAACACTTCAGCCAAATACAGGAAATACATCATAAAGTATATAAGCGGTCAAGTGCAAAGTGTCACAGAATGGCCCGTATCCTCCGTCACTGATCACTTTCACCTGCACCTGATTTACTCATCATGCACACCTGCTCCTCATCATCACAGCTCATCACCCCTGCTCTACTTAAGCACACTCCTCACTCCAGTCACTGTCTGATCTTAAAGTCACAAAGCTGCCAAGATATGGAGATTTGTGGAAGCTACAAGGACCACTACGCTACTGAATCATCTGCCTGAGTATACTTACCTGAATACCTTACCTGCTATTACTTACCTCCTGTTTGCCTCTCACTTCCAGTTACCTGGGAAGCTGTGGACACTAGAGACCTTCGGGATCTCTGTCTGCAGCGCACCTGCCAAAGACACAGAAGCTCAGTCAGAATCCCAGCACACTCTCCACTAGACGTTCAAGAAAGACCACTCACCGCACTTGAAGAAGTTCACCACTGTTGTTAACTGAGTTTGCTTTTAATAAACACTTACTCTTCTAACACCATCTCTGTGTCAGGCAGTTTCCGTAACAGAAGATCAGACCCGTAACAGAAGATCAGACCCATAACAGAAGATCAGACCCATAACAGAAGAGCAGACCACACCGATATGGAGGAGGCGGCTTCATTTATTAATAGGGCTTACGCAATCCACGACCCGCTGGATTTTGTGCAAGAGTTCGTGCCATTCGCCCTCTCCAGCTCGCTAGAGGATCGAGCCCTCAAGATCTTGTTCTGGCTCGGGATCACAGCCCATCACCCCTTGAAGCTCCCAGACACTTCCAGCCTCACCTGGCAGGAGACTGTCTTCAAGTTTCTGGACAGTCTCCGATCCCGAGTCGGAGTTCCGCCCGAAGCGACGATGATGGTTCCGCCGCCTGAGTTGGCGAAGTCGGTGTACCCTCGAGCCCGGAAATGGGCCTCCAATAGCGCTGACCTGAGGGCTAAGGTACTGGACCCATCATTTACATCTGTCAGGTCAGCACTGAAAACATTCCCCCGTCTTCCAAGCCAGCCGCCACTCGCGGCGACGATGATGCCGCCGGCCCCTGCTGGTTCCGTCCAGCTCTCCTGAGCCCCTGCTGGTTCCGTCCAGCTCTCCTGAGCCCCTGCTGGTTCCGTCCAGCTCTCCTGAGCCCCAGCTGGTTCCGTCCAGCTCTCCCGAGCTCTCCCAAGTGGCTGCTCCACGCCAGTGCCCTCCAGTGGCTGCTCCACGCCAGTGCCCTCCAGTGGCTGCTCCACGCCAGTGCCCTCCAGTGGCTGCTCCACGCCAGTGCCCTCCAGTGGCTGCTCCACGCCAGTGCCCTCCAGTGGCTGCTCCACGCCAGTGCCCTCCAGTGGCTGCTCCACGCCAGTGCCCTCCTGTGGCTGCTCCACGCATGGGCCCTCCAGTGGCAGCTCCACGCCAGTGCCCTCCAGTGGCAGCTCCACGCCAGTGCCCTCCAGTGGCAGCTCCACGCCAGTGCCCTCCAGTGGCAGCTCCACGCATGTGCCCTCCAGAGGCTGTTCCTCGCATGTGCCCTCCAGTGGCTGCTCCACGCAAGAGCCGTCCTGAAGTCCCGCCGGTTCCGCCCAGCCGTCCTGAAGTCCCGCCGGTTCCGCCCAGCCGTCCTGAAGTCCCGCGGGTTCCGCCCAGTCGTCCTGAAGTCCCGCGGGTTCCGCCCAGTCGTCCTGAAGTCCCGCGGGTTCCGCCCAGTCGTCCTGAAGTCCCGCGGGTTCCGCCCAGTCGTCCTGAAGTCCCGCTGGTTCCGCCCAGTCGTCCTGAATTCCCGCTGGTTCCGTCCAGCCGTCCTGAATCCGTGCCTCCAGGGCGCCCCCTAGTGCCTGCGCCTCCAGGGCGCCCCCTAGTGCCTGCGCCTCCAGGGCGCCCCCTAGTGCCTGCGCCTCCAGGGCACCCCCTAGTGCCTGCGCCTCCAGAGCGCCCCCTAGTGCCTGCGCCTCCAGAGCACCCCCTAGTGCCTGCGCCTCCAGAGCACCCTCTAGTGCCTGCGCCTCCAGAATGCCCACCAGAGAGCTTCCCAAAGAAAATTTTGGGGGGGGGGGCTATATATCCTCAGCCTGGGTGGCCGGGCCCAGAGCCAAGGCCACGGAGATCCCTGACCCACCATGGCCGCCCAAAAGAAATAGGCCATGGTCTCCCGAGCCTCCGGATCCGCCATGGCCTCCCGAAGCCCCGGATCCGCCATGGCCTCCCGAAGCCCCGGATCCGCCATGGCCTCCCGAAGCCCCGGATCCGCCAGGGCTTCCTGAATCTCTGGTTCCACCCTGGATGCCTTCCCTGTATCCATGTCCTCCACCGACATCCAGGGCGCCCACCCCCCCTCCCAGGTTTTGTTATTACGTCGCGGGACGCGCCGTCCGGGAGGGGGAGGTACTGTCACAGAATGGCCCGTATCCTCCGTCACTGATCACTTTCACCTGCACCTGATTTACTCATCATGCACACCTGCTCCTCATCATCACAGCTCATCACCCCTGCTCTACTTAAGCACACTCCTCACTCCAGTCACTGTCTGATCTTAAAGTCACAAAGCTGCCAAGACATGGAGATTTGTGGAAGCTACAAGGACCACTACGCTACTGAATCATCTGCCTGAGTATACTTACCTGAATACCTTACCTGCTATTACTTACCTCCTGTTTGCCTCTCACTTCCAGTTACCTGGGAAGCTGTGGACACTAGAGACCTTCGGGCCCTTCGGGATCTCTGTCTGCAGCGCACCTGCCAAAGACACAGAAGCTCAGTCAGAATCCCAGCACACTCTCCACTAGACGTTCAAGAAAGACCACTCACCGCACTTGAAGAAGTTCACCACTGTTGTTAACTGAGTTTGCTTTTAATAAACACTTACTCTTTTAACACCATCTCTGTGTCAGGCAGTTTCCGTAACACAAAGACAACAGTTGTGGGCATTGTGACAGATCCTATATATGTATCTATAGTTTAAACGATGATAGGAAGCATGTAACTAAGTGACAGAGTGTCAGTTAAAGGCACAAATAGAAGTAGTTTGTCCCAAAGCTTTACTACTCTGCTACTCACTCAAAATTATGTAGATACTTTTTCTTCACGAAATGTGCACAATACACATACATTTAGGCTGTAGTACAAGTAGGTGAATCAGAACAGCATCTGTGAGAAGTGTGCACTGCGTTACAGCAGAGACAAATACACATGTACAACTATCCACTGAAATTATAGTCTATTGTAATCTCCTGAAATTATATTGTAATATCAGTTATAACATTGACATATTCATGACAGTCAATTCCACTCACTTACTGCATTGTGTAGGAGGCTCCGAAGTCACAAAAATACACAAAACTACATACAGGTTTGTTTTTTTGAGTACAAAGATACATAAGAAATTGTATAAAGCATAGACGGAAGAGAGAAGAACAGAGTGGATTTGAATGAGAGAAAAAGGAAGTTAGAGACAGAGAGCTGAAAGAAGTAAAAAGCAGCAAAACACATAATACTCAACTAATACACGTCAAGAAGATCAGAAACCTCTATTGATAGATCACTGCAGACTCTTAATGTACTATCACATTCATCAGAGATTCATCAGTGATTGATCAGCATGATAAGATGAGTTTGATGTGAAAGTGACTCACATGCAGCAGTTTGCAGCAGCAGCATCAGTCCAAAGATGAGCATCATTTCTCTAAAGTCCAGTTTCCAGAAGAGCTCAATCCAGCAGAAGAGTGTGACGCTGCTTCAGATCGTCTGTGTTCAGGATCTCATCAAGACAAGCGTCTTCAGGGCGAGACTCACACTGGACTGACACATGAGAAACCTCTGACCGCTTCACTGAGGAAAGAGGAAGTTTCTTCATATGGGGGAAGACACATGCTGTTAGTCTGCATTACATCTAAAACAAGAGAAACCAAGAGAAAGAAGGAACAATTATCAGGCACACTCTCTAAAAAGTGCAAATAAGCTTGTTTTAGAAGCAACAAGTGGGCAGTATTTGTTTCTAAGTGATGTAAAATCACCAATTATGCAAAATACTTTACAGATTCTCCCGCAAATCAAATAAAACAGTATCTTTACTGTATTGATGAAATGCTCTGGGCAGTTTTATTGGGACTAAAGCAGAATCAGGTCTACATGCAGCTGTGTGTAATGTCTGTATCTAGGGTTGCCACCTTAAGCGAGACACCCATTCATGACCCCCCCCCCCACACCAATTTTTTTTTTTTTAAATAAATAAAATAACATAAAACATGCTCAAGTATGTAAACTTGCAACAGAACACAATAACATCGTTATTTCAAATTAGATTATTTATAATTATTCATTATTAGTATTTTTGACAGTTCTGCAGCTGTTACCTGGATGGGATGAATTTTTATTTTATTTTTTATTTTTTTATTCATTTGCTTAACCTATAGTACTACATTATTATTTAATTATTTGTCCCATTTTTATCAAAATAATTTAGAATTTTTTTCACTTTTTAAAATGCCAAATTGTACTTGACATATATGATTATTTATTAGGCTATGTATATAATTATGATTAATATAAATGATAAAATAATAAATATGGTATAATGTTAATTATAATCTATTAATGAATCTGTCTAATCATGTCTAAAAATAGAATAATTATGTCTATCAAGCTTTGATAATGTATGGAATATTATATTAACAGACTATTCAAATTTTTATAAAACAATAGGCCTATATCTTTAGAAGCACGGATGTGTCTGTCACTTAAGTTATAATTCACCCAAAAATGAAAATTCTGTCATAATTTACACAGGTTGTTCTAAACCAGCATAAAGTTCTTTCTTCTGTTGAACACAAACTATACTTTCAGAGTCAATGGGGAGCAGAAACTGTTTGGTTACCCACTGTATCTCACTCACTGAGTGTGTGCTGATGTTTGACTCGGATGCAGTCAGCTGATGTGTGAATGAAGAGAGGATTGAGATCTTCTGTTGACTGGAGATCAACAGTATCCTCCAATACTGTACGGGAAATGAGCTTTCTCATATAGCTCAAATGGTAGAGCATGGCACTAGCAACGCCAAGATCATGGGTTCGATTCCCAGGGAAAGCAAGAGCTGATAAAATGTAAAACTGTAACTTGAATGCAATGTAAGTCGCTTTGGATAAAAGCATCTGCTAAATGTATAAATGTAAATGTAAATGGAGCAGAGACTCATGGGACTCATTGAGTTTGTATCTGCTCAGAGTGACACCTGCAGGAGGAAACTACAACTACAGCTGAACTCCTTCACTATCATCTGATCTCATTTCATTCACAACAACATGGATTTAATTAAGTATAATCTTATTTATCGGAACTTTTTATAATTAAATCTACATTACGGATGCTTTTTAGTCAAAAATAATGAATTACTCATTAATGATCAAGGAAACATTAACAGTATTTAGTTTATTTATAAATAAAATGAGAGAGTACATTAATGTTTATGCCATTGCTTTATCCCAATTCACTATGATAAGCCTACAAATAATATTTTGTATTTAATCTGACGGGTTGGATTTTGCAGGAAATAGCCTACAGTTTACCTCACAGAAGAATGTTCAGCTATATTATATGCTAAAGAGTAATTTTAGCCTGTTGCTAAAACTAGTAAGTTAGAATTGACCATGGATAGACTAAATAACAACCCTGGGAATCATCCGTTTACAAACAGAGGATATCTGTGATCAAAAGCATAAAGTGACAGAGTTAGCACCAAAACAAGCAGCAGCAGATTTGATAGGCCTACTTTGTAGATAATATGATATATATACACACACATATATATATATATAATTTTTTGTTGGTATAGGCTGCACTTTTCTTACTGTCAGTGGGTCTTGATGCAGCATGACAGATCCGCTAAGATACTGTGATTATCGTAAGCGTAACGATTCATCAAACTGCAGATTTATCCACTTGGAAGAACAGTGAATTAGTAACTGCCGTCAAACTATTCCGCATGTGATGCAATTTTATGTTTTAACCATATAGTTTTGTAACAGAGAGCAAATCTAACTGCAAATAAACTTTTTAAAAACTCAAAACAGGAATACTAATTGCAGTGGAGAGCAAAATTAGAGAACAATTTCCTAAATTTCAAGGTCACTGCTTAGTCCTATTAAAAGTTATCCTAACAGGAGCAGAAGGGCAATATTTTAAGCATATTTCATAAATTAATTGTTTTCTGAAGCACAGTATACAAAACTTCAATGAGATATTTGAAAATGAACTCTGATCAAAATTAGAGAACACTTACAGATAGCTCCAAGTTATTGGTGAAAATCTGCCACCTGGTGCTAATTTCCTCAATTATATGACAAACCCTATTTACCTGGCAGCATTCCTCTAATTTTCACTGAGATTAAAAGATGGAGGGCCGATCTAAGGTGACTGAAACCCTGTGACAGGAGATGTCCAGATGAAGGCCAAAGGGATGACCCTTTCAGCCATTGCAAGAGAAGCTGTTCATTCCAAATCTGTGATTTCTCAAATATTGCAGCTTCACAATGACGCTAATTCATTTAGGTCCCCCAAAGAGGCTGGTTGTCCATGTAAGACAAATGCACGAGAAGACAGGATAATATGGAGACTCTTAATGGGGAATCGGTTCAACACTGCAGCTGGAATTGCTCTCCAGTTCAGCGATTAACAGTGTAAGGATCTGTTTAAGAGAAATCAGACTAAAAAGTGCACTCTGCAGTGACCAAACCTCTCATCAACAGAAAGAATCAAAAGGCTAAGTTCACTTTTGCTGAGGAGCATGTTGTGTGGAGAGAGAAGAACTGGTCCAAAGGTTACTTTAGTGATGAGAACAAGTTTAATTTATTTGGGTCTGATGGGAAACATTATGTTCATTGTCAAACTGGGGAAAGACTGAATCCCAAACGCATACAGAAGTCAGTGAAAGGTGTAGGAAGTGTCATGGTTTGGGGGATGTTTTCTGCAGTAGGAGTTGGGCCTCTTATACAGCTACATGACAGGTAAATGCAAAATGCAGTTCCTTCCCTGCAAGCATCTCCCAATTAGCCTACAATATTCATGGAAGAAAATGCTCCCTATCACACTACAAAACGGGTAAAGGAGTTCCTTGAAGCTGAAAACATTGAAATAATGAAATGTGTATTTGCTATCACAAAGCTTTCTGAGTTTATGTCTGTTTCCACTAGATGGCGCTTGTGTACTTAGACACTTGCTTATCATAGTATAACTTTTCATTAGTTTAATTTGTATAACTTTATATTTTGGTTATTTTACAATGTTTATTGTGATTTCTATACTGAATTATTGTTTACTTGAGCAAGATTGCAAGATTGAAAAAAGAGTTTTTGGTTGTTTTATTTTATTCCCATCTTGCCTTTGTATATCACTTCCTGTTTTGTCATCTGCGCGAAGAGATGGAAGATGTCATCGTTGAAAGGTTAAAGGTGTTTATCTGTATGATTACAAGTCATCCATCCAAGAAATTTCAAGATATAACCCCCTCTCTTAGCTTACAAGCAGGCAAAAGTGAAGTTGATGTATTTTTTGTTCATTTAAGATTTTTAAGTTGTATGCTTGTTTTCCGTGTAACTGAATGTGTGACTGATGTTTGTTATTCGTCCTGTTTATTTAGTTCTACAGTGTTTGTGTTGGCGTTGAAGTCCATGTCCATAAGTGCATTAAACATCTGTGAAAGGAACCTCAGCCTTCGTGTTGTGACTAAGGGAGGCATAAAATGACTGGGCCAGAGTCCTGATCTAAACCTGAATAAAAATCTCTGGAAAATGCTTGGTGACAAAGTTATGGCTAAGAAACCCACTACAGTCATTGAACTGTGAAAGAAGAGTGGTTTAAGATCACACCAGCGCAGTGAGAGAAACTAGCGATGTCCTGCGGCCACAGATGTGCTGAAGTCACTCAAAGCAAGGGCCTCTACACTTCCTACTGATTTCTGACGGCTGTAACCCTCCAAAGTTTTACTTGCAATCTTCTTTCGTGCTACAGTGGTTACTGTTACTCTAATTTTGATCACTGTGTTTTTCACAAAATAAAGGTTTTTATTGAAGTGCCTTGGTTATTTTGTCAAACATGTTAGTAGTACAGTGGTATACGTACAGCTAATATTCCTTCAAACTTTGAGCAATGAAGATTAACAATATGTCTGAAAAATCAAGTATTTATAGATTGTTCTCTAATTTTGATCTCCACTGTATATTTTAAAGCTGCAATCTGTAAATTTTGCCTCTTTGTCGCCATCTCTGTTTGAAACCTGCAATTGACCCTTCGCAGTGAGTTTGATTGACAGGTGATCTGTCCAATCATAACGCAGTATCTGCCGTTTTTGTCCAAGAAACAAACCAGATAGGAGTGTAGATTAAATTCGGTGGACTTGAAACTTGAAAAATGGTGTTTATTGATGTCTTCTGATGTTCATTCATGTTTATTTCACACTATAACTAGTAAAGATGATCAGTTCATGTGCTGTTTGAACTGAGGCAGCACAGCGATCTGTCACAACAAATTGAAGAGCCTCAAAATGATCTTTATTGTTTGAATTTCTCAAAAAAAAAAACCAAATTTGAAAGCTGAGACTTTGTTTCATACCAAAAATCAGCTGCTCTGTTTTGTCTGTCAGCATGTTGTCAGTTTCCTCTTTGCTCCGTGATGTATTTTTCACTATGTGAGAACTGATGTGTGGCATGGCTTGTCAGACGTAGCAACAGTAACTAAGGGGGGCGGATCTTTGCAAAGGGTCAAATGATTTTTTGCAGTGATTGCAAATTATAATTTTTTTATTTTTTTATTAGTGCAATGCCAAAAAGTTGCTGTGTGGCGTTCTGCACCTCTAATAAGATAAAGAGCCCCAAAATGAAGTTTTGTACACTGCTGAAAAAACAGACGGAGCCGGCAAGGAGAACAGTAGTTATGGAAATACAACGTATGAAACATATCAAGCTTAATATTCATATTCACTCCAGATAGGCTACACCACTTACCCTGCTATGCAGTCACAATGACCTGTCATTACAGACCTGTCCCCTGTACAGCAGCCCAGGTCTGATGGGGCTTTTCTCTAACCATCCCTGATATTTTCTGATGTAAATGTCATAACCTATTAAAACATTACCTATTACAACATTCTGTTGGGCCATACAGGTACCATGATCTTCCAGTCAGAGGAAAAGGATTGTTTCCCCCACGCTGACTCCGCCCCCATGACACGCCCCCAGCTATGATGAGACACCGACCAAGTCTATGTGGATATTCACTTTATTTCAGAATTATACATTATACGTCTTGGAAGTATGTCCAAAATGAGAAGTTTCACGGGAAAATGTCATTTAAACAAGTAAGTAACATGTCTGCCAGTTTTGTTCTGACCAACTGAAAAAAAAAAGTTTTACAATAAATTGTGCTAACAATGGTGATGAAATGTAACGATCGCAAAGTTAGCGTCAAACCATGCAAATTATTATTATTGTCATACTTTGTTCATACAATCAACATTGCATGTGTATTTAGTGTGTATTAGTGTTCCCTGTTTCGCTGTAGCCACTCTCCAGTCCGAAGTCTTTTGTACTGAATACTGATTGGTTATCTGCTTACACAATAACTGATTTTGGATCATTTTTATCCAATGCAGGTTTAATGATAGACGTAGTATCAAAGATAAAAGAGAAGATGCTCACTGCAGAGCAAATGTGTGGAGCTTACATGTAGCTCCCTCTCTCTTAATGTCCAGCGAGGAGGAACGAATGTAATTTGTGCCTAATTAGCGGGGCTTGAATATCCAATCACACCCTAATACTGCAAGAACTCTATCCCTCCACCCCATTAGACCTCCAGAGAAGTGGAGCTGGAAGTTATTTGACTCTGCAGTAAGTACCTCTTGGGATAAAACACACCATCTTTGTTATGAGCAACATCTGCAGGAGGAAACAAGAGTTACAGCTGAATCCATTTACTAAGATTAATCTGATTTCTGTCTGGATTTATTGTTTTTATATGTAATTTGTTTTTATCCCTGCTAAAAAATAAAAAAAACTATCATAGAAAACATCTCAGAATGTACAATAGTTTTACTGGTTATAATGGGAATTGTATTGGTTTTAACAGAAACATAATGGACCCTGTGGGTCTCTACTGATAATTGGTCGACTTCTATTGGTGGCTTGTTAAAACCACTAAATCCTAATGGAACATGTGCTAACACACTAAAATAAACCATTTTTTATATGGTTTTAATGGTTAAAAGTTGATTGTTTGTAATGGTATTTGTAGTGGAAACCAATAGAATTACTGTGATTGTTTTGTATTGTTTTTTTTTCAGTAGGGATGTCTGTTTAAGTTCATTGATGTGATACAATTTTAATTGACTGTATTAAAAAATAAAAATTGAATGAGCTTTTGACTGCAAACATGGTTTCATTTCAAAGCATTTTATTTTCATTTAACTTTATTCAGGAATGACCCTAATTACAGTTTCTATAAATGACACATATCTTGTGAAAATGCACAGATGTGGTTAAACATGTTAAAAGTCATCTAAAAAACCCTGCAGATTCAAACAACCACAGACAGCAAAACAACAGACACTACAAAACTGAGAAACAGATCAAAAGCTTCAAACAGATAAAACATCTAAACAGATACTGTACATAAAGAGAAATCAACCAAAACAATAGAATAAAGCAAAAGAGCAAGAGCATAAATATGAAATAAACACACAGAATGACTTCACAATCTGACAGATCTGATTCAGAGAAATCAGAAACAGTGTGGATGAACAGTAATGAAATAAAAATACTCCCAGTTTATTCAAAGCATAAAGAAAAATAAATAAGCAATAAAACTGATACAAAACACAAACATCCAGAAAATAATCTTCATAACTAAATCTGTAGAAAATCTGGTCTAATTAATTTCTCCTGGTTTTAATTCATCTCTTGGTTTTATATGAGATCTGCTGTTGACTGCTGAAAGCTGAATTAATGTGAGAATCTGTGAGATTATGAAGTCATTTCTCATAGATGTGATGATCTTCTGCTGTGTGTTCATGTTCTTCTCTAAATCTTCTCATCTTTCTGTTTCTTTCCTAAAAACATCACATCTTCATCATCTTCACACTCTTAATATCTGCATGTCAGATGATGATGATAAATGTCTCTCACCTGACGTGTGTCTCATGTAGATGTGAAAAGCTCCTAACAGACCAAACAGAAACATCAGCTGGAAACACCAGACCACAACAAACACCACAGACACTGAACAACACAAACACAGCAATCAATCATTCAATTAATCAATCAATGAACAACAATTAGACAGAAAACAATACCTTCATGACCCTGTTCCATCTAAGCTCCTAAAACAGGTGCTTCCAGAAGTAATAGATCCTCTTCTGAATATTACTAACTGATCATTGTCATTAGGATATGTCCCAAAAACCTTCAAACTGGCTGTTATTAAGCCTCTCATTAAAAAACCAGAACTTGACCCCAAATAATTAATTAATTACAGACCGATCTCGAATCTCCCTTTTCTGTCAAAGATAAAGGGTAGTATCATCACAACTATGTTCCTTCTTAGAGAAAATGCTATATGTGAGGATTTCCAGTCAGGTTTTAGACCATATCATAGTACTGAGACTGCTCTCATTAGAGTTACAAACAACCTGCTTTTATCATCTGATCATGGTTGTATCTCTCTATTAGTGCTACTGGATCTTGGTGCTGCGTTTGACACTATCGACCACAACATTCTTTTAAATAGACTAGAAAATTATGTTGGCAATAGAGGAAGTGCACTGGCATGGTTTAAATCGTACTTATCTGACTGCCATCAATTCGTGGCAGTAAATGAAGAGGTATCATACCAATCACAAGTGCAGTATGGAGGACCTCAAGGCTCAGTACTTGGGCCCTTACTTTTCACGCTTTACATGTTACCCTTGGGAGATATCATTAGGAAACATGGTGTTAGCTTTCACTGTTATGCTGATGATACTCAGCTCTATATTTCTTCGCGACCCAATGAAACTTACAAATTTGCAAAACTAACGGAATGTATAGTTGATATAAAAAACTGGAAGACTAGCAATTTCTTACTGCTAAATTCTGAAAAATTATGTTTTAATTATTGGACCAAAAACTTTTGCATGTGATAACCTAGATCACTGTCTAATACTTGATGGCTGCTATGTAAATTCTTCGTCATCAGTTAGGAACCTAGGCGTACTTTTTGATAGCAATCTTTCCTTCTAAAAACATGTTTCTAGCATTTGTAAAACTGCATTTTTCCATCTTAAAAATATATCTAAATTACGATCTATGCTCTCAATGTCAAATGCAGAAATATTAATTCATGCGTTCATGACCTCGAGGCTAGATTATTGTAATGCTTTATTGGGTGGTTGCTCTGCACGTTTAATAAACAAACTCCAGCTGGTTCAAAATGCAGCAGCTAGAGTTCTTACTAGGACCAGGAAGTACGACCACATTAGCCCGGTTCTGTCAACACTGCACTGGCTCCCTATTAAACATCATATACATTTTAAGATCTTGCTAATTACCTTTAAGGCCCCGAATGGTTTGGCACCTCAGTATTTGAGTGAGCTCTTATCACTCTATAGTCCTTCACGTCCGCTGCGATCTCAAAACTCTGGCCATTTGATAATACCTAGAATATCAAAATCAACTGCGGGCGGGAGATCGTTTTCCTATTTAGCGCCCAAACTCTGGAACAATCTACCTAACACTGTTCGGGAGGCAGACACACTCTGTCAGTTTAAATCTAGATTAAAGACCCATCTCTTTAACCTGGCGTACACATAATACACTATCGCATTTCTATAATTCAAATCTGTTAAAGGATTGTTAGGCTGCATTAATTAGGTCAACCGGAACCGGGAACACTTCCCAAAACACCCGATGTACTTGTTACATCGTTAGAAGAATGGCATCTACGCTAATATTAGTCTGTTTCTTTCTTATTCCGAGGTCACCATAGCCACCAGATCCAGTCCGTATCCAGATCAGATGGTGGATCAGCACCTAGAGATGACCTCTACATCTCTGAACGTCAGCGGAGACCAGGACAACTAGATGAGCCCCAGATACTGATCCCCAGGTGTCTCCTAGACGGCCATCGGGACAAGACCACAGGAACCAGATGAGTCCTTTGCACAATCTGACTCTGCTTTAGCCTAGATTTAAACTGCTGATTTTGTCTGGACAGAGGAGAATGACACTATTTCGACACACTATTTCCCCGTCTAAATTCTGTAAAGCTGATATAAAGCCACCCAGCTTTATATCAAGCTGATGTAAAGCAGCTTTGACACAATTTGCATTGTTAAAAGCGCTATACAAATAATAGTGACTTGACTTAATAGTGACAAAGGAGGTTCAGATTCACACCTGAGTCTCAGTGGCAATGAACTGTAAAATCAGTGAAAACCATGTCAAGATCACATTCAACCTAATAACTTTAACACTATCTCTATTCACATTTCTCAAGAATTAAGAGACTTGAGTGTTTTACATCATTGGTGCTGCTGTGGTTTTTATACAGGTGCATTTCAATAAATTAGAATGTCGTGGAAAAGTTCATTTATTTCAGTAATTCAACTCAAATTGTGAAACTCGTCTATTAAATAAATTCAATGCACACAGACTGAAGTAGTTTAAGTCTTTGGTTCTTTTAATTGTGATGATTTAGGCTCACATTTAACAAAAACCCACCAATTCACTATCTCAACAAATTAGAATACTTCATAAGACCAATAAAAAATTATTTTTAGTGAATTGTTGGCCTTCTGGAAAGTATGTTCATTTACTGTATAAGTACTCAATACTTGGTAAGGGCTCCTTTTGCTTTAATTACTGCCTCAATTCGGCGTGGCATGGAGGTGATCAGTTTGTGGCACTGCTGAGGTGGTCTGGAAGCCCAGGTTTCTTTGACAGTGGCCTTCAGCTCATCTGCATTGTTGGGTCTGGTGTCTCTCATCTTCCTCTTGACAATACCCCATAGATTCTCTATGGGTTTCAGGTCAGGCGAGTTTGCTGGCCAATCAAGCACAGTAACACCATGGTCATCGAACCAGCTTTTGGTAACTTTGGCAGTGTGGGCAGGTGCCAAGTCCTGCTGGGAAATGAAATCAGCATCTCCATAAAGCTTGTCAGCAGAAGGAAGCATGAAGTGCTCTAAAATTTCCTGGTAGATGGCTGCGTTGACTGTGGACTTCAGAAAACACAGTGGACCAACACCAGCAGATGACATGGCAGCCCAAATCATCACTGACTGTGGAAACTTCACACTGGACTTCAAGCAACATGGATTCTGTGCCTCTCCACTCTTCCTCCAGACTCTGGGACCTTGATTTCCAAATGAAATGCAAAATTTACTTTCATCTGAAAAGAGGACTTTGGACCACTGAGCAACAGTCCAGTTATTTTTCTCCACAGCCCAGGTAAGATGCTTCTGACGTTGTCTCTGGTTCAGAAGTGGCTTGGTAGCCCTTTTCCTGAAGACGTCTGAGCGTGGTGACTCTTGATGCACTGACTCCAGCTTCAGTCCACTCCTTGTGAAGCTCTCCCAAGTGTTTGAATCAGCTTTGCTTGACAGTATTCTCAAGCTTGCGGTCATCCCTGTTGCTTGTGCACCTTTTCCTACCCAAATTCTTCCTTCCAGTCAACTTTGCATTTAATATGCTTTGATACAGCACTCTGTAAACAGCCACACCTTTCAGTAATGACCCTCTGTGACTCACCCTCTTTGTGGAGGGCGTCAATGTTCGTCTTCTGGATCATTGCCAAGTCAGCAGTCTTCCCCATTATTGTGGTTTCAAAGAACAAGAGATACCCAGAATTTATACTGTATGGATGGTCATTTATTGAAACTCAAATGTAAATATTCTAATATTTTGAGATACTGAATTTTGACTTTCATGAGCTGTAAGCTCTAATCATCAAAATTAAAACAAATTTTTTTTTAAAATGTTTTACTTTACACGTAATGAATCTAAAATATATGAAAGTTTCACTTTTTGAAATAAGTTACAAGAAAAAATGAACTTTTTCACGACATTCTAATTTATTGAGATGCACCTGTATATGCAATATCAGGACATTCATGTATTAAAATCTCACCAGCAGGACAGGGTTTGAGTCTAATGGTCTTCTGTGTGTGACTGACGTGGTTCTTCACGCTGCAGCTGATGTTTCCATCAGTTCCCTCATCCAGATCAATGCTAGTGTTTCCAACCATTGGTCCTTGCTCTAGTATTTCTCCATTCAGAGTCCAGTTGTAGAAGAGCTGATCTCCCTCAGAGGAGCAGAACACTGAAGTCTGATTGGAGGAGCAGCTGGATGACACTTCCACTGAGCCAATAGGAGCTGGAGAGAGGGACACATCACAGTCACATGACTCTTTCTCAACATATGATCAGCGTCAATCTCAAGGCATTTCTAAAATAAAATACATTGCTGAGAGCTTCTATACCTTCAACAATCACTTGAAGATCACTGGCAGTGGCCATACCTATCTCAGTGACAAATGATCTATAAGTCCCAGAATCTGTTCTGATCACATTGTTTATGGTCAGAGTCATATTATCAAAGAAGAACTCAGATCTGTTTCTGATGGATTCATGTTTATTTATGATCAGAGTCACATTTTTTAAGAACTCAGATATGTCTCCGATGGATTCATAATCATACTCTTTATTTTTCTTTATGCTAAAAACCCGCTGTCTACTGCCATCATTTAACGTCTTATACAAACGAAGGTCTTCATATGGAGGGTTCAGCTTCATCTGCAGATTGAGTTTGTGTCCCAGAGCTGCGTAACATTGTTTGATCGAATATAGTTGATCAAACCTGCAGAACCGATCCAGACCTAAAGAACAAAACACACACAAAATGAAATGTACCAACATCGACAGACAGAGTCAAAGTGTTACTGCTGGTATAAATATCATCTCTCTCATCATGAATTTCAATCAGACACAGATCACACAAACATTCATAATAAGTTCAACGGAAGACACGCACAGCGTTACAGATATTCATACGTGTTGCAGACGCGGTCAACTTGCTCTCACAAACTAAATCCACACTTATACTGCATCAAAGCCGTATTTGAGACAAAGCATATCCCATCATTCATCACCCCGGAATCGTGAGATGTCAATGAAAACGTTGCAGTGCAAGTTCATTTAATTTGATATCACACATAATTTGTGTAAAATGGAAAGTGTTGCAGTTTTTATTGGTACAGAGATGGATGTATTTTGTCAAATGTTTACAACTGCTTTTTATCACTTAATTAGAAGCACCACAATTCAATTATCATTCATAGGGACTACTGGACAGATACGTCGAAGTTTATTTCAAAGCGCAAAGTATTACATGTACAAAATGTATTAAATCAAGCTCTGTAAAAACTTTAGTTGCATTTTTTCAAGTGAAGTTTTTACAGAGTGTAAAATGAATTTGTGGACTTCACGCCCACTTGAACACTTCAGCCAAATACAGGAAATACATCATAAAATAAACAAGTGGTCAAGTGCGAAGACAACAGTTGTGGGCATTGTGACAGATCCTATATATGTATCTATGGTTTAAACAGTGATAGAGCATGTAACTAAGTGACAGAGTGTCCGTTAAAGACACAAATTGAAGTAGTTTGTCCCAAAGCTTTTCTATAACTTTGCTACTCACTCAAAACTAGGTAGATACTTTTTCTCCACAAAATGTGCACAATACACATACATTTAGGCTGTAGTACAAGTAGGTGAATCAGAACAGCATCTGTAAGAAGTGTGCACTGCTTTACAGCAGAGACAAATGCACATGTGAAAACTATCCACTGAAATTATAGTCTATTGTAATCTACTGAAATTACATTGTAAAATCAGTTATAACATTGACATATTCATAACAGTCAATTCCACTCACTTACTGCATTGTGTAGGAGGCTCCGAAGTAACAAAAATACACAAAACTACATACAGAATTTTTTTAATGTTTTAGCGTTGAGTACAAAGATGCATAAGAAATTGTATAAAGCATAGAGGGAAGAGAGAAGAACAGAGTGGATTTGAATGGGAAAAAGGGAGTTAGAGACAGAGTTGAAAGAAGTAAAAAGCAGCAAAACACATAATACTCAACTAATACACAGTTAAGAAGATCAGAAAACTCTATTGATAAATCACTGCAGACTCTAACATTAAATTTTTATTTCTGGGATTGATTTGATTGATCAGCATGATAAGATGAGTTTGATGTGAAAGTGACTCACATGCAGCAGTTTGCAGCAGCAGCATCAGTCCAAAGATGAGCATCATTTCTCTAAAGTCCAGTTTCCAGAAGAACTCAATCCAGCAGAAGAGTGTGATGCTGCTTCAGATCGTCTGTGTTCAGGATCTCATCAAGACAAGCGTCTTCACGGCACAATGAGGAAATATCTGAAGAGGAAGTTTCCTCTTATGCTGTTAGTTTGTACTACAGTACATCTAAAACAAGAGAGTGAAACTAAGAGAAATGTGTAAAAGAAGATGTAACATTTAAATTATACTGTTGCTTGTTGCAACAATAATGTTGCTGTGATTTTAGTCAGCTAGCTAGAATTTAACATGGATTGTCTAAACAGGTTAATAACTCTGGGAAATCAGGGCCATCACTGGAGGGAGAAAGATGGTGAAAGATTATCGGGGATTTCAAACCTTCACCAGATACCATACGCTCTCAGAAATAAAGGCACAAAGAGCAGCACCTTTTCAAAAGATACTAATATGTACCTTTGAGGTACTAATATGGACTCTGTAGTGGTAGATAGGGTACTAAGTGTGTAACTCTACTTCCATAACCTTACGAAAAAGAAGTTTATTCAAGTGTGTTATTAGTATACTTCTATTAAACTGAAAATAGGAAAGTATACTTTTAGTCTACTTTATGTACTTCTCAAAAATGGGCTTTATGTACTTCTCAGAAATATGCTTAAAATGACATTTAAGTATACTTGACTTATACTTTGGAAAAAGTCTAAATATATTTGAGCTATACTTGTGCTCCTAGAATCCGTGTTTTCATTGTTATACGGTAGGAGGCGCTAGTACACATCTTCTGTACAGAATTTACAAAAAAACACAAGTGAAGAAGAAACTGAAACAACAGATACTTCCACATATAATCTAACACGATCATCAGACATAAAACAGCATCAAAACTGTGCAACGTTATGGAATATAATGTCACCAATGAAGAGGTAATAATGACTGTCAAGCTTTGGGGTGTTGATCGAGTCCATCTGCGTTTTGATTATCATTCTGAATCCAATTCATAGTTTTTTTTCAGCTTTTTGTTCAAAATGTTATGTATTTTTTATTTATGAAACTTACCCACATTCAAGTGTTTAAAAAAAGAATGCATGAAGCTAGAATAAAATGTTTTTCGTTTACAAGCAGATATATGGAGCGAATTTTGTGACAAAATTATACAAACAAATCCAGTGTTTTGCAAATAAACACAATCTGCTTTGCAAAGAAATACTCGACTTTCAAACAAACTCAAAGTGATTTGCAAATACAAAACTCTTTCAGAGAAAATGCAGAGGTATGGACAAATATATGTATTGTGTGTTACATCTGTGAGACTAATTTGCCTTTTTATGAGGAAACTTGGCTTGATTTTCTCACAAATGCATGCGGGAAGATTTTCTCACAAATGCGTGCGAGCAGATTTTCTCTCAAATGCAATTGAGCAACTTTCTTTTCCAAAAACAGCAGATGGTGCTGTCGGTCAATTTACACTAGTCTCCTGAGACCCGAAACACCTCTTTACCTTTTCAGACCAATATGAGTGAGGAACAGGTGAGTTTCTGTCTTACTATCTCTAGAATTAACCATTTAGATGTTTTCACAAAGCGACCCTACTACAGTGTCAGTGAAATTCACAACAAGTACTTCAAAGTTGTTAACATGATTGATTAGTTCAAAATCAGTAGTGACATGGATAAACATTTAACTAGGCAGTCTTTCCCTATAAAAACTGATCCATTCTCCGTACCTCTTATTCTCTGTTGGATCGGGGATATAGAATATACATATATATTGATACAAATGTTCAACATTCAAAACAACGCAGGGGTATAACAATATAGGCTATCATGTCACAATATATTGTAATACTAAAATGCATATGTATTATGGATAGCGACGACAACTGTGTACCAAAAATGAAAGCGTTTTGAATTTTATTTTTACATTAGGTCAAGTAAGATTTATTGTCATTCTGCTATATATGTTGAGACATAGCCTACAGTGGAGAGAAATGTTGTAGGCTACCTCTGCAGTAAAAGTTTAAACAAGTATAAAACTACACATAGACGACCTACAGAAAGGAGTAGGCTAAACTAATTATACAAATAGGCTACTATAATCAAACTAGTATAAGTTCAGGTGAGCTTTATTGTGATTCAGCTATATAAATGTACCAAAATATAATCAACAAAAATATAAATATAATCTAAATATGAATATTCCTTATGAAAATGAACCATGGTTTTACTAAATAAATGCCATGGTATTTGTAGTAAAGCTGCCTATATAGAAATGGTAACCTGCAAAAAAACATGGTTACCACTCTTTTACTATAGTAAAACTAACTTTAATTTTGCTTTAACGTTAATTTAACTTTAACGGTCCATTTTAGAGTTCAGTTTAAGATTCTGTTGTTTGTCTTTAAAGCTCTTAACAATCAAGCTCCATCTTATCTTAAAGATCTTCTTATCCCTTTGTCATCTACCAGACATTTAAGATCCACTGACAGGGCTCTTTTATCTGTCCCTCGTTCCCGTTTGAAAACTAAGGGTGACAGAGCCTTTTCAGTCACTGCCCCCCGTCTGTGGAACCAATTGCCTCTAGACTGCCGCCTTGCACCTTCCATTACCATTTTTAAATCAAGATTGAAAACGGATCTTTTTTCCTTAGCATTTTAATCTCACTTTATTGTTGTTTTATTGGCTGTCTTGTTTGCTTCTTTTCTGTTTTTCTTTTCTCTTTTAAATTAATTTTACATTGTTTAGTACTTTGGATAGCTCTGCTATGTTTAAATGTGCTATATAAATACAATTTACTTACTTTAAGTTTCAATAATAGTTTATTATCATATTTATTTTTATATATAGCATAGTAATATACATGCCTTGTACAACATTTAAAACTAAAAGTGGCCTGTAAGGAGATATTTCATATTTCAACCAATATACCGGCAGATTTTAGTCTGACAATAGCCTGTTTGGAAAAATCCAACTAAAAATATGTAGCTTTTTATATATGGCCAAGCAACATTGTAACTCAAAAAGTTAAGAATGTCAGGAATTATATTAGTGGCTCTTTAAAATGCAAACGTTCATCATCTGAGTCACTCTTAGAAGAGTCCTCGCTGTCCAGAGTGTGTCTTCACCCGTGTAGCACACTGTTTATTAAACCACTGTTTATTAAAATGCTGCATTTAGTATTATATCAGCGTGAACTTGACCCTTCTCCAAATTTACAGGACAAGAGTGACTCCAGAAGAGAAATATTCATCATTTTGCTTAGCTAAAAAATACGTAATTATTTTAGACACAAATGATTGCACAGTGTTACATCATTTAAAAAAGTTTTAGATATTTTACTAAATAATGTGATTTGTTTTCATTTTTTTAAATTAATAATTAATGACCTCTTGAGTGATATTACTATATCTGATACTAAATTAAATTGTCTAAGCTTTAATTTTTGGTACACAATATTGTCGCTATCCATTATACATTTGCATTTTAGTATTACAATATATTGTGACATGATAGCCTATATTGTTATACCCCTGCATTGTTTTGAATGTTGAACAATTGTATCAATATATATGTATATTCTATATCCCGCAATCCAACAGAGAATAAGAGGTACGGAGAATGGATCAGTTTTTATAGGGAAAGACTGCCTAGTTAAATGTTTATCCATGTCACTACTGATTTTGAACTAATCAATCATGTTAACAACTTTGAAGTACTTGTTGTGAATTTCACTGACACTGTAGTAGGGTCGCTTTGTGAAAACATCTAAATGGTTAATTATAGAGATAGTAAGACAGAAACTCACCTGTTCCTCACTCATATTGGTCTGAAAAGGTAAAGAGGTGTTTCGGGTCTCAGGAGACTAGTGTAAATTGACCGACAGCACCATCTGCTGTTTTTGGAAAAGAAAGTTTTGTAAAAAAAAAATCAGATCTTTGCAAATCTGCTCGCACGCATTTGTGAGAAAATCTGCCTGCATGCATTTGTGAGAAAATCAAGCCAAGTTTCCTCATAAAAAGGCAAATTAGTCTCACAGATGTAACACACAATACATATATTTGTCCATACCTCTGCATTTTCTCTGAAATAGAGTTTTGTATTTGCAAATCACTTTGAGTTTGTTGGGAAGTCGAGTATTTCTTTGCAAAGCAGATTGTGTTTATTTGCAAAACACTGGATTTGTTTGTATAATTTTGTCACAAAATTTGCTCCATACAGATACCCTGTTCTTTCTTTTGATGTTTTGTATGTTTCATATGACAAAATATATAAAAATTAATGCCTAAATAGGGACATAGTAGTATACTTAAAGTATGATGTAAAGTTCACTTAAAGAAAACTTACGAGTATACTTGCAGTATAAAACTACTAAACTAGTAGTTTACTGAGACTATACTTCAAAGTACTAAAAAGCTACTACAAGTATTTAATTAGTAAACTATCAATATAACTATAAGTTCACTTTTAGTATAGTTGCAGTACAAGCTAAAAACTTTGATGTAAACTAGTTGTGTACTCAAAGTTTACTACTGATATACTTAAAGTATACTTTTATATATTAGAAAGTGGGCCAATACTTAAAATATACTTTAACTTTACTTAAGTATACTTAACAAAATAAACTTGAAGGATACTACTTTTTGGTAAGGGTAAGAATGAATTGAAAACACTGTTTGGAAAGGAGTAATGAAAAAGGACAAGATGGCTCGTTCTATTTTATTTAAAATGAGGAGATGAATACATAGTCATTTAAAATACAAAATATGAGTAACTGTATTTCATTACATTTACATATTAAATGAGTGGCAATCAAATTATGGCTACATCTGAAAAATATTTTAGATTTATTGTTTTTATATGTAATTTGTTTTTATCCCTGTTGAAAAACAAAACAAAAAACAATAGAAACCATCACAGAATTTGTAATGCTTTTACTGGTTATAATGGGAATTGTATTGGTTTTAATGGAAACATAATGGACCCTGTTGGTCTCTATAATTGGTCACTTTCTATTAGAGTTAAAACCACTAAATCCTAATGGAACATGTGCTGAAACACACCAGAATAAACTAAATGGTTTTAATGGTTAAAAGTTGATAGTTTGTAATGGTATTTATTTGTAGTGGAAACCATTAGAATTTCTGTGATGGTTTCTATTCTAAGTTCATTGATGTGATAAAATGTTAATTGACTGTATTAAAAAATAAAAATTGAATGAGCTTGTGACTTTTGACAGCAAATATGGTTTCATTTCAAAGCATTTTATTTGATTATTCCAGAAAATAATCTTCATAACGAAATCTGTAGAAAATCTGGTCTAATTCATTTCTCCGGGTTTTAATTCATCTCTTGGTTTTATATGAGATCTGCTGTCGACAGCTGAAAGCTGAATTAATGTGAGAATCTGTGAGATTATGAAGTCATTTCTCATAGATGTGATGATCTGCTGCTGCTCTCATCAATCTTCTGCTGTGTGTTCATGTCCTTCTCTAAATCTTCTCATCCTCACTTTCTGATCTTCCTGTTTCTTTCCTAAAAACATCACATCATCATCATCATCATCATCATCATCATCACCACACTATTAATATCTGCATGTCAAATCCATAATGATGATGATAAGTGTCTCTCACCTGAGGTATGTCTCATGTAGATGTGAAAAGCTCCTAACAGACCCAACAGAACCATCATCTGGAAACACCAGACCACAACAAACACCACAGACACTGAACAACACAAACACAATCAATCAATCAATCAATAAATCAATAAATCAATGAACAACAATTAGACAGAAAACAACACCTTCATGTTTTAAGCAGTGACACTTTCTGGGGTCTGTTCTTCGTACGACACTAACTCATTTAGCTGGATTTGATGGTTGATGATTTGGCTTGATCTTGGATTGGTTGGTTCTTTGAAGCTCATCCCAGAGTTGCTGTCATAGAAACAGGTACGTAAGCTTAAAGCTGCTCTGGAGCAGCTTATTTCATGTGAACAGGATTAGATCGCATCTTTTTAAGCAGAATTGATACTTAAAATCTGTCCCAGTCACTGCTACTTTATTAGAAGAATACCCTACTGATCCAGGGACAGTGATTTAAAATAACAATAATTTAATCATTAATTGAAAAATCATATAATAATGTTGTGTAGTCTATAATACTATAGACATAGCCAGTTTGACAGTGAAATATTTATTCATGATAAAATAATTACTTTCTAATTGTATTAGTGTCTTACACACATGCTGTACAGTTAATCTGAGCTGTGCATTAATTTGAGTGATGACAGATATTATGGGAGAGGTTTGATGCAGATAACTTCATCTCGACTCTTGAGGAACTTTATTTAATGCTGTCATGTAACAAATCTGTTTCAAATATAAAATTAAATGAATTGATAATTACAACACTGAAATAAATATATAAAGCCTGTACAAATACTAGAAATAGTGAATATAAATAATTGGGAATCGTGTAAAAAAATATTTAAATAAAATAAAAACAATGCACATTTCATTTATATATTATACCATTTATATAGTTTTGTTCGCTTGACTGTTTCCTTATAAAAGTCCAGAAATTTGTCAAGTTTTTTCGTCAGGTGTCTTTTTTTAATGATGTGATGTCATTACGTTGCTGTCTTGCCGCCAGCCAATCACTGCATTGCTGATCGTGGTTTCGAGTATCGACACATCTCTCCTTTTCGGGAAACACGAGAACGTGCAGTAATCTTAGACAACTTAATACAGATATTTTAATCAAATCCGCAAATTTGTTTGAAGAACCAAATAAGCCAAATATCAGTTATCATGATTAGAAGATCTGACATCTTTCAAATCATCTCAGATATTAAGCGAGGTACGAAGAACGGATGTCTGTTTGCTACTGATCACTGATATCAACACTGCAGAGATCAAACTGAAACAAACTTGACACTTTTCAAGAATTAAGAGACTTGAGTGTTTTACATCATTGGTGTTGCTGTGGTTGTTATATATACAGTATCAGGACATTCATGTATTAAAATCTCACCAGCAGGACAGGGTTTGAGTCTAATGGTCTTCTGTGTGTGACTGACGTGGTTCTTCACACTGCAGCTGATGTCTCCATCAGTTCCCTCATCCAGATCAATGCTAGTGTTTCCAACCATTGGTCCTTGCTCTAGTATTTCTCCATTCAGAGTCCAGTTGTAGAAGAGCTGATCTCCCTCAGAGGAGCAGAACACTGAAGTCTGATTGGAGGAGCAGCTGGATGACACTTCCACTGAGCCAATAGGAGCTGGAGGGAGGGACACATCACAGTCACATGACTCTTTCTCAACATATGATCAGCATCAATCTCAAGGCATTTCTAAAATAAAATACATTGCTGAGAGCTTCTATACCTTCAACAATCACTTGAAGATCACTGCTCATTAGCATATCTATCTCAATGACCATTGCTGTGTAAGTCCCTGAATCTGCTCTGATCACATTGTTTATGGTCAGAGTCATATTATCAAAGAAGAACTCAGATCTGTTTCTGAAGGATTCATGTTTATTTATGATCAGAGTCACATTTTTTAAGAACTCAGATATGTTTAAGAGGGATTCATAATCATACTCTTTATTTTTCTTTATGCTAAAAACGTCCAGTGTACTGCCATCATTTAACATCTTATACAAAGTAAGGTCTTGATATGGAGGGTTCAGCTTCATCTGCAGATTGAGTTTGTGTCCCAGAGCTGCGTAACATTGTTTGATCGAATATAGTTCTTCAAAATTGCAGAACCGATCCAGACCTAAAGAACAAAACACACACAAAATGAAATGTACCAACATCGACAGACAGAGTCAAAGTGTTACTGCTGGTATAAATATCATCTCTCTCATCATGAATTTCAATCAGACACAGATCACACAAACATTCATATTAAGTTCTACAGAAGACACGTATCAGACTCGATCTCATATCAGGTTTCAAATGATAAAAAGTGCAGTTTTTCTACATTTCCTGTAACTTTTTGAAAACTGAAAAAATAAAAAAGCTGGCAGAAGGCATCTATAACATAGTACATGAAAAACATCTCAATCCATCACTGCTCATAATTTAATTAATATAACATTAAATACATGTACAGCAGCCAGAACATCAGAGGTCTGGTGTATAAACCTTAGTTATGCAGATATCTGGATTTATAAATAAATGTCAGAATGTGTGCACAATGTAAATAAAAATATCATGCATGACTTCAATAGAAATGGCATGCTACATTTTAATGTTTAATAATACTGCGGATTGCTTGGCTGTGAATTTTCTGCTTTGAATTTTGCTCTCTTGAGTGCAAAGAAAATATTTTAATGCAAATAATGACTGCAGCGAATAATAAAATATAATGAACCATTACTGGTATAGAGGCATGTTATCAGCAAATAAAAAAAGAGGAAAGAGAAAGTTAGAGATCTGTTAGCAGCGATAAAGCTGAACTATGTGATAATGTGTGAAAACAAGAATAGAAGTGCAATCATTTTATATAAAATGCTGGTTTAGTTTGCAAGCTTCTTCAAAGTTAAAGTAGTATGTTTAATCAAATCAGTAAATGCTATTTATATTTCCGGACACATAATCAGCAGTTATTCTTCACAGAAGCAGATTTCTGAGGAGCTCTGTCAGCTGTGTGTGTTCAGACTCCTGCACTTTATTTCTGAATTACCTCCACAAATTTTAAAGACATTTTTATTCCCACATAATTTTGGGGTCTTTAACAAAATACATCCAACTCTTTAACTATAAGTTTTGCAATTAATTGAATATTACTTTTGATTGATCTGATTGATCAGCATGATAAGAAGAGTTTGATGTGAAAGTGACTCACATGCAGCAGTTTGCAGCAGCAGCATCAGTCCAAAGATGAGCATCATTTCTCTAAAGAGTCAGATCGAGTCTCACTGACAGACAGCAGCTCTACTGACACATCAGGAAATTACACAACTTTTACAAAGAAAGTAAGAGGAAGTTTTCAGAGATTGTTTCTGTGATTTAGCACTTCCTACTTAAATACACACACACAAAAAACTCAGAGAAAGTTAAAACAAGACGACTAATTTCACAGTCACATTTCTAAAAGTGCAAAAAGTCTGCAATTATTGTTTGGCATGACTTTGTTTAAATTTTATCAATGCAAACTTTCTATGGGGAAAAAAAAACAAAGTTAAAATAAAAGTTCAATTGTTTATGAGCTCATCAAAGGCTTTTGATTAATATCAAACAGACTTCAGTGTTTATTATGAGCAAATGCAATATAATACAATAGAAATGGTGTCTGAAATGCTTTTGTGATGTGGAGCCTAAATTTAAAACAAAACAAAACAAATCAGTGAAACCCAGTGAAAAAGTTGTCAAGATCACATTGTATCATTTTAACTTAATTTCTCAATTTATATTTCTGAAGAGATCTTGTGAAGAAATATGTGACTAAACATGTTGAGATCTGTTGAGAAAAAACAAAGCAGAGATTTAAAATCAACACACTAAAACTGACAAATGGATCAAGAGGAACAGTTTAACAGATGAAACAGACACTGTAAACAAGGAGAAATCAACCAAAAGAGCAGAAATGTGAAATAAAGCAGTTTCTAGAAAAAAATAAACATACAAAGAGATCTGATTCAGAGAAATAAAAGAGTTTGATAATGGATGAACAGAAGGTGTTTAATGTAATGATAAAAATACTGCTAGTTCATTCAAAGCAGAAAGACAAAAAAGCAATAAAACAGATGCATAAAACAAATGTCCAGAAAATAATCCAATCAAAAAAGA
This sequence comes from Schizothorax lantsangensis, assembly GCA_027422415.1. Classification (NCBI taxonomy): domain Eukaryota; kingdom Metazoa; phylum Chordata; class Actinopteri; order Cypriniformes; family Cyprinidae; genus Schizothorax; species Schizothorax lantsangensis. Next base: position 1,459,644 of record CM049861.1, on the reverse strand, counting down.
GCTTCATAACTAAAACCGCACAAAATGTCTTCCGGCTTTATTCTGTAAAATCTCCTGCTGTCGACAGCTGAAAGCTGGATTAATGTGAGAATCTGTGAGATTATGAAGTCATTTCTCATAGATGTGATGATCTGCTGCTGCTCTCATGAATCTTCTGCTGTGTGTTCATGTCCTTCTCTAAATCTTCTCATCCTCACTTTCTGATCTTCCTGTTTCTTTCCTAAAAACATCACATCAACATCATCATCATCATCATCACACTCTTAATATCTGCATGTCAAATAATGATGATAAATGTCTCTCACCTGACGTGTGTCTCATGTAGCTGTGAAAAGCTCCTAACAGACCCAACAGAACCATCATCTGGAAACACCAGACCACAACAAACACCACAGACACTGAACACACTGAACAACAACAATTAGACACAAAACAAACCCATCCTTCATGTTTCCAGGAGTGTGTTTGTTAAACTCGTACCACATTCTGATGTCTGTGTGCTGCTGGTCACTGCAGAGGTCAAACTAGAGGTCACACAAGTGGTCAAACTAGAGGTCACACTAGAGGTCACAGCTGCAGTAGATGCTTCTGAAATAAATCATCAATTCAATTCAATTCAATTCACGTTTATTTGTATAGTGCTTTTTACGATACAATCGTTGCAAAGCGCTTTACAGGAAATTAAGTTTCTACAATATATTTATACATTGTAGAAACTTAATATATTAACTTATGGCAAAATTTGTTAATTCTGCATGTTGTTGGTGGATCAGAGGTTGGCCTCCATCAGAGGTCCTCCGAGGGGTCGGCATCATCTCTTCTCAGGTGTTTGGTCATCTCAGATCATTTAAGGGCTGGATCCAGACTGAAGCTTGTGTAACTCCTAGTTACCACGGGATGTTAATCCCGTGGCAGAAACAGAGAAACAAAGAGACATAATTAGCGTAGCTGTTGTTCCATTCAAGCAAAAATTATTTGTTCAACCCAAGCTAAAGAATAATAATGTGCGTTTTGATCAGATATAACTGTAGTACACGATTTATGAGATGCATTATATGAATGCATTATGTGAATGCTTGGCTAAAGAGATGTGTCTTTAATCTAGATTTAAACAGAGAGAGTGTGTCTGAACCCCGAACGTTATCAGGAAGGCTATTCCAGAGTTTGGGAGCCAAATATGAAAAAGCTCTACCTCCTTTAGTGGACTTTGCTATTCTAGGTACTACCAAGAGTCCAGAGTTTTGCGACCTTAGGGAGCGTGATGGATTGTAGCGAGATAGAAGACTAGTTAGGTACGCAGGAGCTAAACCATTTAGGGCCTTATAGGTAAGTAATAATATTTTGTAACTGATACGGTACTTAATAGGTAGCCAGTGCAGAGACTGTAAAATTGGGGTAATATGATCATATTTTCTTGACCTGGTAAGGACTCTAGCCGCTGCATTTTGGACTACTTGTAGCTTGTTTATTGAAGATGCAGGACAACCACCTAGCAGTGCATTACAATAGTCCAGTCTAGAGGTCATGAATGCATGAACTAGCTTTTCTGCATCAGAAACAGGTAACATGTTCCTTAGCTTGGCAATGTTTCTAAGATGGAAGAATGCTGTTTTTGTAACAATGGAAATATGTTTTTCAAAAGACAAGTTGCTGTCTAATATAACACCCAGATTTTTGACTGTAGAGGAAGTAACAGGACATCCGTCTAGTTGCAAATTGTAATCCAAGAGATTCTGTGTACTGTTATTTGGTCCAATAAGTAATATCTCTGTCTTATCTGAATTTAATAGGAGAAAATTATTGGTCATCCAATCTTTTACATTTTTAACACACTCAGTTAACTTAGATAATTTAGAAGTTTCGTCTGGTCTTGTTGAGATATATAGTTGAGTATCATCAGCATAACAATGGAAACTAATCCCGTATTTTCTAATAATATTACCAAGGGGCAGCATGTATATTGAAAACAGCAGAGGACCTAGGACAGATCCTTGTGGTACTCCATACTTTACTGGTGATAATTGAGATGACTCCCCGTTTAAATAAACAAAGTGATAGCGATCGGACAGGTAGGATCTAAACCATCTTAAAGCCTGCCCTTGAATACCTGTATAGTTTTGTAATCGATCTACGAGTATTTCATGATCTATAGTGTCGAACGCAGCACTAAGATCAAGTAAAACTAGCAATGAGATGCAGCCTTGGTCTGATGCAAGAAGCAAGTCATTTGTAATTTTAACAAGTGCAGTTTCTGTGCTATGGCGGGGCCTGAAACCTGACTGAAATTCTTCACAGAGATAATTTTTTTGCAAGAATGAGCACAATTTAGCAGACACAACTTTTTCTAAAATTTTAGACATAAACGGAAGATTTGAGATGGGTCTGTAATTTGCCAGATCACTAGGATCTAGTTGTGGCTTCTTAATAAGAGGCTTAATAACTGCCAGCTTGAATGGTTTAGGGACGTGACCTATAGATAACGATGAGTTAATAATATTGAGAAGCGGTTCTTCTGCTACAGGTAACTCTTTCAGTAATTTAGTAGGTACAGGATCTAATAGACATGTTGTTGGTTTAGATGTGTTGATAAGTTTATTTAGCTCTTCCTGTCCTATAGTTGAAAAGCACTGCAGTTTTTCTTTGGGTGCGGTGAATGAGGCTGAAGTACTAGACGCCGTAGAATCTACATTAGTTATTGTATTTCTGATGTTATCTATTTTATCAGTGAAGAAATTCATAAAGTCATTACTATTAAACTGTGAGGGAATATTTAGATCGGGTGACGTCTGGTTATTTGTTAGTCTAGCCACTGTGCTAAATAAAAACCTTGGATTATTTTGGTTATTATCTATGAGTTTGCGGATATGCTCGGTCCTGGCAGCTTTTAGAGCATGTCTATAGCTGGACATACTGTTTTTCCACGCAATTCTAAAAACTTCCAAGTTAGTTTTTCTCCATTTGCGCTCAAGATTACGAGTTTCTTTCTTGAGAGAATGGGTATAACTGTTGTACCATGGCGCAGCACGTTTTCCTCTAACCTTTTTTAATTTGATGGGAGCAACAGTTTCTAACGTATTAGAGAAGATAGTGCCCATGTTGCTAGTCATTTTGTCAAGTTCATTTGTATTTATGGGTACACAGAGCAGCTGAGATAAATCAGGCAGGTTATTTGTGAATCTGTCTTTAGTGGCTGGAACAATAGTTCTGCCCGGACGATAACGTGGGGCCCTACAGTTAATATCAGTAATATGCAGCATACACGATACAAGGAAATGGTCAGTAACATCATCACTTTGAGGTACGATATCTATATCAGTAAGATCAATTCCATGCGATATAATTAAATCTAGCGTGTGATTATAACGATGAGTGGGCCCGGTGACGTTTTGCTTGACTCCAAAAGAGTTTATTAGGTCGGTAAACGCAAGTCCTAATGCATCATTTGGATTATCAACATGAATGTTAAAATCTCCAACAATTAGCGCTTTATCAGCATTAACCAATAGGTCTGAGAGGAAATCTGCAAATTCTTTTAGGAAATCTGTATATGGCCCTGGCGGTCTATACACAGTAGCCAGAGCAAGAGATAAGACAGATTTCTTTTGCATATCTGACAGTGTAACATTAAGCATAAGTATTTCATCAGCATTAAATCATCAGCACAGAATCAGCTGCTTTCTCTCTGAACCACATCAACACAATTCACTGCTGAGATCAAGCTGAAACAAACTAGTGATGCTTTTCAAGAATTAAGAGCCTAATTATGAAAACTAACTGTTCTTCTTCATTGGTGTTGCTGTGGTTTTTATATGTATGTGGACATTCATGTATTAAAATCTCACCAGGACAGGGTCTGACTCTAATGGTCTTCTGTGCGTGACTGACGTGGCTCTTCACGCTGCAGCTGATGTTTCCATCAGTTCCCTCATTTAGCTGAATAGTAGTTTTTCCATTCATTGGTCCTTGCTCTAGATTTTCTCCATTCAGAGTCCAGCTGTAGAGGAGCAGAACACTGCCCTCTGATTGGAGGAGCAGATGATTGACACTTCCACTGAGCCAATAGGAGCTGGAAGGTGGGACACATGACAGTCACATGACTTTCTCGACTCACTCAGTCAATGTCAAGACATTTCTAAACCAAATTGATTGCTAAAACGTAGTTGGACTGGATTAAACATGAAACATAGGTTGGTCATGTAACAACAAGTAAATTACGTGCTATTTTTAAAACAGTAATCAATATGATAGACTAGAACTCTGCCCAAAATACAATAGAAAATGTAATGGATTTAATGGTTATAATGGGAATTGTATTGGTTTTAATGGAAACTATAATGGTGTCTACTGGTATGTGATGGATTATATTGGTGGGATGTTAAATCCTATTGGAAAAATGCCCAAAACACACTACAAAAAGGAATTTTGTATTGGTTTTACTTGGAAAAAGCTAATGGTTCATAATGGTATTTTAATGGATACCATTGGAATTTCTGTGATGGTTTCTATTGGGCTTCTATTGTTTTTTTTAGCAGGGTAGATAGCCTATAAATATACAGTGAACTTATATTACTTATGAATGTGAGAAATATGGTGAAATAGTCCTGCCTTATAAATAAAAGATCTAACGACTGATTGGTAAAGTCATTGCGTCACTGCAGCTGTCATTTGAAGCTCTGGTTGCTATAGTCATTTTCTCAGACCAAATAACCTGATCCAAGATGGCTCCTTGTGGTTTGTTGGCGACTCGTCTTGCTCCCGTTATTTTATTGTTTTTATTAGTGGTTTTGTGTGCTCTCCCTCAACTGAGCCAGTCTCTCTGGACTTATGATCGCCAAACACTACTTCATATCCAAACAGTTGTATCTAGTCTCCATGACGCTGGTCAATGCCACTTTTCCCCCTGGCTTGTAAGACCGCTACCAGCCGAGATACTTCGATCGACGGGGAATGCCAGTGGAAGAAAGAAACGCAGAAGGAAACGTGGATGTAGAGCGGGTGTGTCAGCTAAAACAAGAAGATCCAGGATTGCTTTGACCTCCAAGGCAAGTGATTTACGACTCCCTTGTCTTCGTATGATTTGTCCAGAGGTGCCGAGTGTCTTAACTAGACTTTTTCTGCCAAAATTGGTCTACTGCAAGAGAGGCTTGAACCTGGACAATTTGCGTTATTTAAGAAAAGATGACGATTGTGGAGGCACAAGTGCGCCGATCAGGAATGATTCGGTAAGGATGGCGCTAGTTAACGCCAGATCCCTTACAAACAAGACACTTATCCTAAATGACTTTTACATCAAATAATTTGGACTTTTTATTTATTGTGGAAACATGGATGAACGCTGTGGATTCCACTCCTATTGTGGAAGTAACTCCGACTATGTGTGATTTTTTTTAGTTCACCCAGAGGCTCTGGTCGGGGTGGTGGCCTCACCGCTGTTTTTAATAAATTATTTAAATGTCGATTATTGCCATCTACAACCTATCAGAGTTTTGAATCACAAGTAATGATGTTGGACTTTAAAAAATCACTGCTTTGTGTAAATGTGTATCGTCCACCTAAATACCACAAAGACTTTATTTGGGACTTTTCCAATTTCCTTTCTTATATTGTCCCTATTTGATATTAATTGTTGGAGATTTTAATATCCATGTTTGTTGCCCTGGAAAACCTATGGTTGCAGAATTTTTAGAAATGCTGGACACGTTTAATTTGACTCAATCTATGACGTGCAGCACTCATGAACATGGCCATTCTCTTGATCTTGTTTTGTCACTAGGAGCTTCTGTTTTTGATCTTGATGTCATGATTAATAGTTTTTCGGATCACTGCCCAGTAGTATTTAACATAAATCTTCCAAGTACATGTCGTGCCCCTTCGTTTTCTGTTACATATTCTCGAATTATTTCTCCTTCCACGACATCAGAATTTTTAAATGTTTATATTGCTGCACCATCAATCCCTTGGATTGAGTCTGCACCACCCTCTGCGGATCCAGTAGAATTAATCTCAACATTTAACTCTGTTTGCTCTAACATCATGGATTCTATTGCTCCATATAACACGAAGGAAAAAAGACCCAATATGCAACCGTGGTTGAATGAACAGACTAGAGCCATAAGACAGAAATGTAGAAGAGCAGAAAGAAAGTGGAACAAAGACAAACTGCATATTTCCTACAAATGTTGAGGAATAGTCTGATCAAATATCAAAAAGCTGTAAAGTACTATAAAGCAAGTTACTTTGCCAATATCATTGCCAATAATTCTCTACGCAAATTATTCACCGTTATTAATAGACATCTTCGCCCTCGTACAAAATTAATTCTCACTCCCTCATTAACAACTTGTAATTTATTTGCAAAATTTTTCATCGAAAAAATTAATGGGATCAGAGCTAATATTCTTACCTCTGTCGTTAATCTAGGTGAAACAGATGCAACAGAACTTTGTTTTAATCAGTTTGAAACCGTGTCGCTTTCTGAAGTCCATGACATAATTTCTCATTTAAAGCGTTCAATTTTCCCTAATGACTCTGTTTCATTGCACATTCTTAAGGATGGCTTTGATATTGTTGGTTCGAGTATTTTATCGATTATTAATAGTAGTCTCTATAATGGGATTGAACCAGTTTGTCTTAAGCAAGCTATTATTGAGCCCATTTTAAAGAAAGGTAATTTGGACGGTTATGATTTATCAAATTACCGTCCAATATCAAAACTTCCCATCCTATCTAAGATACTGGAAAAAGTTGTCTTGAGACAACTAACTACTTTTTTAACCAATAATAATATCTTAGATAAATTCCAGTCTGGCTTTAGGTGTAGACATAGTACTGAGTCAGTTACACTCTTACGGGTAGTGAATGATCTCTTACTCATAAGCGATGCAGGGAATCATGCTGCTTTAATTCTAATGGATCTTTCTGCAGCATTTGATACCATTGATCATTCGATTCTCTTGAACCGGCTAAAGCACTTTGTCGGAATTCAAGGAACAGTTTATACATGGTTTGCATCTTATTTAGAGCAAAGATCTTTTACAGTAAAGCTTGGTAATTGTTTTTCATACTCTGCGCATTCTACCAGTGGGGTACCTCAAGGGTCCATTCTGGGCCCTGTTTTGTTTGAATTATATATGCTCCCATTGGGGAGGATTTTTAAAAAATATGGTATTTCTTATCACCTATCCGCAGACGACACACAGATCTATTCGCCCTTAAGACCTACTTGTAATGTTTCCTGTGTAACACTTCATAGGTGTCTGGATGAAGTGAAAGATTGGTTGGCTGATAATCTTGTTCAGTTGAATGAACGCAAAACAGAAATTATGATTTTTGGTCGCACAGTCCTTAACAAGGCTGAAAGTGTCATCCTAGGCCCTTGGGCTTGTTATCTACAGCAGTGGTTCCCAACCTGGGGGTTGCGACCCCCACTAGGGGTCGCTAAAGATTTACAAGGGGTCGCCAAGCTCACTCTAGTTTGACCACAAGATGTAATTCCCGACAGTTAGTGCTACCGTTTAATATTCTGTATTATCATTAAAACCTTTTGTTTACCAGGATTATAAAAACTCACCTAAATAGGGCCTACTGTCCAACATTAAGCAAAGGTAGTAACAATCTCACACAGTCGCAGCATGCAGCGTAGGTTTAGTTTTGTTTGAAAACATGGCGGAAAGCAGTGAAAGGTTTTACAGAGGGAAATTATATGAATTAAAATATGAATGAATTAGGGGTGTGCAATATGACGATTTTTGATCGTGGACGATAAAAATGTCTCCATGATCTGCTTTTGAAGTAATATCATAGTATCTAGTATCGTGCTACAGCGCACATTCTATCAATTACAGTTCTGGCGCCTCCGTCTCTATATACAACACGACATACAGCGATAGAGTTACTCTGACAGGACACTGCACTTATTCACGATCGCAAAAGTACATTATTTGCATACAAGCCTTGCCGGTTAAATGTTTTATTCGCGCGCTGTTCTGTCGTGCGCTTTTTCAGAGCGCATACACCAGAAGCGCTCGCGCTAAAATCTTTTGCGCTAATGCTGTTAAAACACACAAGGTTTACATATAGACCCAGTTGGTTATGTCTAAAATTAAAGTAAACCGTTGAGAGAAAAATGGATACGTGTCTGTAGATGCGTGCAGGTCTTAAACGGACAGTACTAAACATGCTGCCTGTCATTAGTTCACCCTACAATTAAATTTCTGTCATTATTTACTCACTCACATGTTGTCCCAAACTTGTATTAATTTCTTTCTTGTGCTATACACAAAAGAAGATATTTTGAAAAATGAGGGTAACCAAACAGTTGCTGGTCCACAATTTGATAGTAGGAAAAAATCATATGGAAGTCAATGGGGACCAGCAACTGTTCTTCAAAATAGCATTTATGTTCAGCAGAAGAAAGAAACTCACTCAGGTTTAAAACAACTTTTGAGTAAATGATGGTATAAAAATAAAACATTATGACAGAATTGACACACAGGTGACAGAATTTTTATTTTTGGGGGAACTATTCCTTTAAATGTTAATAAAACAAAATGCAAAGAGAAAAATCACTCACTGCTCTTGACTGAAAAACTTGAATACAGTTGCTTTAGGAATCAATCTATATAGTGTTTTATTTTTATATTTGTTCACTCAATTTCATGAAAGCTCCTGCTAAATACACCTATTGTACCTGGAAATAAAGCACTATTTGTTTTATTTGTATATTATGTGTATTTGTAATGTGTATCTTTGTTCTTATTTTTTAATAAGAAAGATAAAATAATGACAGATTTTTATCTTCGCCCATTTTGGCCTGTCTCCCGTTATTGTTCAAATCAACGCAAAAATCTGACCGAATTGTACAGTTGTAAATTTTAACCGGTTGATGAAAATTACCTAATGTTCTAAAAATCTGTTAAAATAATATAATCACCTATAATCATTCATCAGTTTGACTCATCTCTTTTCTTATAAATGGTTTTAAGTATGAAATGTAGCCTAAGGTTTTTAAATCATTTTAAAACTTTTATTAAATGATGTATATATACAACCCCAAATCAGAAAAAGTTGGGACAGTATGGAAAACGCAAATAAAAAAGAAAGTAGTGATTTCTAAATTTACTTTGACTTGTATTTCATTGCAGACAATATGAACAAAATATTTCATGTTTTGTCTGGTCAACTTCATGTCATTTGTAAATATACATCCTGGGACAGTAAAGCATTTACCACTTTGTGATGTTGCCATTCCTTTTCACAACACTTAAAAGACGTTTAGGGACTGAAGACACCAAGTGATGAAGTGTTTCAGGTGTAATTTTGTCCCATTCTTCCTGCAAACAAGTCTTAAGGTGGGCAACAGTACGGGGTCTTCGTTGTCGCATTTTGCGCTTCAAAATGCGCCACACATTCTCTATTGGAGACAGGTCGGGACTGCAGGCAGGCCAGTCAAGTACCCGTACCCTCTTCCTCCGCTGCCAGGACTTTGTAATGTGTGCAGAATGTGGTTTTGCATTGTCTTGTTGAAATATGCATGGACGTCCCTGGAAAATATGTCTTCTTGAAGGCAGCATATTGTGCTCCAAAATCTCTATGTACTTTTCAGCATTAATGGTCCCATCACAGAAGTGCAAGTTACCTTTGCCAAGGGCACTGACACAACCCCATACCATGACAGACCCTGGCTTTTGGACTTGTTGCTGGTAACAGTCTGGATGATCCTTTTCTTCTTTGGTCCGGAGCACACGGCGTCCATTCCTCCCAAAAAATACCTGAAATACTGATTCATCTGACCACAGTACACATTTGCACTGTGTGATGGTCCATCCCAGATGCCTCCGAGCCCAGAGAAGTCGACGGCGCTTCTGGACACTGTTAACATAGGGCTTCCTTTTGGCACAATACAGTTTTAACTGGCATTTGTGGATGTAACCACGTATTGTGGTACTTGACAAAGGTTTGCCAAAGTAGTCCTGAGCCCATGTGGTGATATCGCTTATAGATGAATGACGATTCTTGATGCAGTGCCGCCTGAGGGATCGGAGATCACGGTTGTTCAGCTTAGGCTTGCGCCCTTGTCCTTTACGCACTGAAAATCCTCCAGATTCCTTGAATCTTTTAATTATGTTATGCACTGTTGAAGGTGAAATATCCAAATCTCTTCCTATCTTTCTTTGAGGAACATTGTTTTTAAACATTTCAATAATTTTCTCACGTATTTGTTGGCAAACTGGCGATCCTCGGCCCATCTTTGCTCCTAAAGGACTAGACCTTTCTTGGATGCTGCTTTTGTACCAAATCATAATTACAATCACCTGTTGACATCACCTGTTTCAAATCACATCATTATTTAACCAATTTACCTCATTACTAGCCCTAAATTGCTCCTGTCCCAACTTTTTTTGGAATGTGTTGCAGGTCTGAATGACAGGAAAGGATGTATATTTACAAATGACATGAAGTTGACCAGACAAAGCATGAAATATTTTGTGTTCATATTGTCTGCAATGAAATACAAGTCAAAGTAAATTTAGAAATCACTACTTTCTTTTTTTATTTGCGTTTTCCATACTGTCCCAACTTTATGGGGGGGGGGGGTCGACGTTTGTTTATATATATATATACACATCATTTAGGGGGAGGGGGGGGGGGGTCGGTGAAAAAATTGAATGTTAAAATAGGGGTCCCCTGAAAAAAAGGTTGGGAACCACTGATCTACAGGACAGAGTAAAAAAATTAGGACTCATTTTTGATTCCTAGTTAAAATTTGATAATCAAATAAACGTAGTTCGGAACAGTTTTTTTTTTATTATTTGAGGGCAATAGCGAAATTAAAATCATTCCTTTCACCTAGTGACTTAGAAAAGGTCATCCATGCTTTCATCTTTTCCCATTTAGATTATTGTAATGCTATTTATGTTGGGACCTGTCAGACGCATATTGCACATCTCCAGCTAGTACAAAATGCCGCGGCTAGAATGCTCATGAAAGTTAAGAAGTCTGATCATATTACTCCACTGTTATCTTCATTAGGCTGATTACCAGTGCACTACAGGATCCAATACAAAGTCTTGATTTATGTTTTTAAAGGTGCAGTAGGAGATCTTGGAAAATGCTGACTTTACCCTGATAGCACTGAAAGCAAGCGTCCCACCCTCCCTGCAAATCGCCATACAAAGCCACGCCCCTGAATGCACATACGCTCACAGACCAGAAGAGCCTACCAGAGACAACATTAGGCTACTACAATAGGCTACATCAGCGGTTCCCAGTTCCAGTCCTTGCGCCCCTCCGCTCTGCACATTTCATATGCATCTCTTATCACGTGCAACATTTGTTCTATTCGACTGCAAGTGCCCTGCGAAATGGGCATTCCGCCATTATTCCAGTTCGAAGCGAGCGTATATGTTACATACAAAGGGCATTAAAGTGTGCGAGACGTACATTTTAATAGTATTTATTTACAGAGGTATATTATGTCACACTTCTCTAGTAAATTTCATCTGTGAGTGAAGACGCTGCGCAAATCCGTGAATGAATGTTCCGAAGTGAAATAAACTTCAACGAATTTCCTCTGCTCAGGGAGTAGGGAGCAATGAACACTGTGTAGGGAGCATGTCAATCGGAACACAGTTCATGCACGTAGCTCTTATTTAACGAGCTGGTTATCTGAATTGGGTGTGTTAAGGCCCTCTCCTTTTTTCTCTTTATTTGCTCCCCCTTGGTTCAATAATCAGGAAGCATGGCTTGTCATTCCATTGTTATGCGGATGATAGCCAGATTTATGTGCCACTTAGAAAGAATGATACTGTTGGACCGTTACTTGAGTGTCTTGACGATATAAAGGCATGGATGGCTCTTAATTTTTTAAGTTTTAATGAAGACAAGACAGAAGTGATGGTTTTTGGTGGGACCACCGGGACCCCTCTGGTTGATTTGGGTGCCTTGGCTCAGTACATCAAGCCAACCATTACTAATTTAGGGGTGAAAATTGACTCAGATTTTAAGTTCGACAGTCAGATCAGGGCAGTAGTAAAATCAAGTTTTTTCCAACTGAGGCAGTTGGCCAAAATAAAGCCATATCTTACAAGGCAAAATTTTGAGACCGTAATCCATGCCTTTGTAACCACTCGGCTTGATTACTGTAATGCATTGTATGTGGGCGTTAGTGGGTCCTCTGTTGCTCGTTTGCAGATGGTGCAAAACGCTGCTGCGCGTCTTTTAACTGGAACACATAAATATGAGCATATTTCCCCCATATTAGCTTCACTTCACTGGCTGCCCGTACATTTTAGGATTCAATTTAAAATTCTTCTGTTCGTTTATAAATCCCTAAATGGGCTTGCCCCACCTTATATTTCTGAGCTGCTACACCCTTATATGCCTACCCGTTCTCTCAGGTCAGCTGATCAGCTGTTCCTGAATGTGCCAAAAACAAAGCGTAAGCTTAGAGGGGACCGTGCCTTTGCTGTGGCAGCTCCTAAATTATGGAATGATTTGCCTCTGCCCATTAGACAGGCCTCTTCATTGTTTTTATTTCAATCATCTCTTAAAACATATCTTTTTTCCTTGGCCTTTGACACCTGATGTTGATATTTGGTTATTTTTATTTTATTTATGTATTTATTTATTTATTATTATTATTGTTATTTTTTTTTTTTTTGTATTATTTAATTAATTATTATTAATTGTATTGTATGCTTTGTATGAGCTTTCTGTACAGCACTTTGGTAAACTTCGGTGTTTTTAAGGTGCTTTATAAATAAAGTTTGATTGATTGAGTTTGATTAACTAAGCGAGGCATTTAAAATATGCAAAGCGGGGGGAAGTGAGGACTGGGATTGGGAACCGCTGGGTTACATCATGTGTCATTCACCGGTGAGAAAATTTTATAGTACAGTAAAAGTACTACAATACCAGGAAGGAAGATCGGTTGTTGATGTTTGCCTGCCATTCTCACTCTGTCTGCACAGCGTGCGTGAACGCGCTGATGACGTATCTGTCTGTGCGAACAGGGTGCACAGAGGTATGCTAATACATATGTTGACAGGCAGGTAGGAAAGCCAATTAAAACGCTTGGACCGAGCGTTTTGATTGGATGAACATTTCTTGGTCCTACGCCTTCCACAGAATTTATAAATACATATAAATACATTTAGATCACTTAACTTAATGATTGCTATCAGGATGTGAAGAGACTTTCAACCAGCATAGCAAAAAATGTTTCTGAAGACAATCACCTATTGCACCTTTAAGGCATTACATGGAACAGCGCCAGAATATTTGGTAGAGCTTATTAAACCATATAATGCAAAAATATCAGTGAGATCCCAAGAGTGCGTCTTAAATCTAAAGGTGACCGCACTTTTGCTGTCTCTGGCCCAAGGTTATGGAACAGCCTTCCTTTCGAGGTTAGAGCATCCCTCACGTTAAGTACCTTCAAGTGCCGCTTAAAGTCATTCCTGTTCTCCCTGGCATTTTAACTCTTTACTGGGTTATTTATCTCGATGTTGTTGTTGTCTTATTTTAATTATTTCTTTTTTATATTATCTTAACGGTTTGTGATGTACAGCACTTTGGAGTTACTGTGTAGCCTGAAAAGTGCTTTATAAATAAATAAATACAAATACAATTTTTGAGCATGAGAAACAAAATTTATGAGACAGTTGTCGTCAGATTTCATTGGTGATTTCAAACATACAGTTTAATCATAAGCTTGGTGAACAGCTTTAGAGAATTTGATGTTTTCCCTTTCAAATGGAATATTTATGATATTTAACACATAATTGTACATTATACAGTAGAGTTGATTGGTCCTCTCTTGCTGTTCTAAGAAAAATGCATTGGTACCTAATGCTATATAAGGCAATTTTTTTTTTTACCACAGTATCTCTGTTGTTTGATTCAACAAAAAACAGTTGGTAATTATTCACTGCGTTCACAAATATATTATAATCTCAATGTGCCTTCTGCTAGAACTAAATTAGGTACTAAGGCTTTTAAATATGCTGCCCCTTCGGACTGAAATTTTCTTCAAATTAATTTAAGGTTAAATCAGTTGGTGCCTTTTAGATATTTTAAAACACTTTTGTATGGTTTGGAGAAAGACTTGGAGATTTGCAAATGTTTCTAATGGCTGTATCTTTAGCGAGATTTCTTTGTGTAGTATTTTATTGTGTATTGTATGTTATTGTTTGTTATATGTATTTGTAATCTTGGGCTGCCCATCTTGGCCAGGACACTCCTGCAAAAGAGATTGAAATCGCAGTGAGTTTTTCTTTCCTGGGTTATAATAATAATAATAATAATAATAAAGAGATACAGTAAGACTTGCTTGACTGAAACAGCTAATGACTAGCCTTAAAGGGATAGTACACCCCAAAAATGAAAATTTGCTGTTAATTTACTCATCCTCCATACAAGATGGAGATAATTTTTTTCTTCTTCAGTAGAACAGTAAATAAGATTTTTAGCTTAAACCGTGCTCCTTGGTGATTCATAAAATACAAGTCAGCAGCTGCCCGTTTTTGAGAATAAAAAAAACATATCAAGCAACACAAATTAATACCCGTGGCTCCTGACGATATATTGAGGTCTTATGAAGCGAAACGATCGGTCTGTGCAAGAAACTGAACATAATTTACAACATTATTATATAATACAGAGCCTCAGGCAAATGGGGGATGTGATTCTTTTCTGGAAACTGTTCTTTTTGCATGACATATCTGCAATAAATTAAAGCATCCAATAATTATGTCAAATGTGAATGCATAAAGCATATAAACTGAATAAACTAGTCGTCATCAGCTTATCTTTTTACATACACAATTTGAATATCAATAATGAACTTAAAGCTACAAACTTCTAAATGTGACCCTGGAGCACAAAAGCAGTCATAAGTAACACAGGTATATTTGTAGCAATAGCCAACAATACATTGTATGGGTCAAAATTATACATTTTTCTTTTATGCCAAAAATCATTAGGATATTCAGTAAAGATCATGTTCCATGAAGATATTTCTTAATTTAATTTATTAACTTAATTTTTGATTAGTAATATACATTCCTAAGGACTTCATGTGGACAACTTTAAAGGCGATTTTCTCAATTTTTTTGATTTTTTTGCACCCTCAGATTCCAGATTTTCAAATAGTTGTACCTCTGCCAAATATTGTTCTATCCTAACAAACCATACATCAATGGAACACTTATTTATGTATACATCTCAATTTCAAAAGATTGACCCTTATGACTGGTTTTGTGGTCCAGGGTCACAAATGTGAATTCATGGGTCTTTAACACAGATGCTGAACTCTATTACTGTGACTGAAACTCTTCCATCTCACAAATTAAAACTCTACTAACTCTACGCTGTTAAGAAAACACTATTAACCACTAAACAAAATATTTAAACACTCAAAACAGAAAACTAAATCAATAAATTGCTGCAGACTACTTTGTAATATGCACTATGCACAAACAGCTTGTAACACTACAAAGAGAAAGGAAAACTTAAAGGGGTCATATGATGCAATTTCAAGTCCATTTTCCAGAAGATCTCAATCCCAGCAGAAGAGTGTGATGCTGCTTCAGTCACACAATCACTTCTCACTCTGACAGAAGAGCGACTGACACTCACAATCTAGTTATTAAACTACTGCACAGTTTCTGTGAGAGAAAAGGATGTTCAGATCGTTATTGAAGCAGTTTGGGGTTGAAGGTCTTGTACAAGAACAGAAAAATAACTGACACGCATGCGCTTTTCTGTCTTTGTGCAACCACAATTAAAGAATAAAAACCACTGCTGACTAACAAACATCTACTAAAGAAAACATCTCTCACAATTTGCATGTCTTCGGTCAACTTTTATCCAAGTCTGAATCCACGAGGTCTGACACAAAATCATAATGGACGATGTTCCCTGTTACTCCACTGGAAAACTGACCATCAGAAGTTTATCTAGGATATCTGAAGTGTTTTTGTTTTTTTTTAAACCACAGAAAAAAAATATGAGGCACAAAATGAAATGTGCTGTGAGTGAAGTATTCAGGAAAAACAGCTAAATAAAGCGGTTGTCATAAGGATATTTATAAGTTAGTTTTAAAGCCTGCATGTGTGGTTTGAAAGTGTATTAATCTCTCACTGATTATTGCAGTTTGTAAAACATTTTCTCCTGATAACGAAGCTCGGTTTGTACTGAAATGATGAGAATGAGATCTGTTATTACTCAGGTTCATCACACAAGTTCTCCATCAGCTCAGAGCTGTCCATCTGCTGCCTGTTTCAGCCTCTGCTTCATGTCTGACCTCAATCTCCTGAGTTCAAGAAATTTAACTGGTTTTCAGCTATTGATTAAATACTGAAAATGGTTTGTTCAAAAGGGGAAAACAATATTCTAAAATTGGATTAGATCATGCAATCCAGAACAAAATGTAACAACTTTAAAATTGGTCAAATATTACAATGTCTGTATCATTGTAATGCGTCTCTGGCAGATCAAATTCACGGAGAGCAGGGAAATACAACAGAAAAGTCTTTAATAGAAATCCACTGGAAAAACAGGTAGGATAACTCAGGAATCATGCAAGCAAACGTGTAACATAGACAATAACTGGCAAATGAACTGGGGAGAACTTAGGACTTAAGAACACAGGGACTAATGGGATAATTAATGGCACAACAGGTGGGAACAATGAACTGATCAAGACACAGGCAAAACTAGGTCACAACATAAACTCAAAGCCATGTAACAGATCGCCCCCTCCTGGGAAGGCACGTCCTTGCGCCGTAAACAGTCCAACAGAGGAGGGAGGGTGGGGGTTCAGGAGGCGGGCATGGGGCAGGCAATGGGAAAGGGGCATAGTTCATAAGGCCAGGGCGGAGTAGATGGAGGGAGGAGCCGGGGAGGAGCCTGGAGCAGGAGGAGCCAGGTGGGGAACCTGAGACCAGCCAGGATAGCGACCCACAGTGGAGTCGACGGTGGGAGGAGCCATGGTGGAGATGGGGCTGATGACACCAGGGGCCGACTGACGGAGACTGAGCCAGTGGAAGAGGAGCCCAGGATGGAGACGGAGACAGGGGATCCTCACGCCTAGGCAAAGCTGGAGACTGGAAGTCCCGAGGCGGATCAGAACGCCCAGATGGCGCTGACTGAGGGTGAGCTGAGGGACTGACAGGCACCAGTGGAGACAGGGCTGAGGAACTGGATGGTTTTAGAGGATGTGTGAGAGGGAGGCTGGGTGGGAGCTTAAGAGACACAGGAGAGCTGGTTATTACCTCCCCAAACCAGTCCATCAAATCCTCTTGATTAAAACAGTTCATTAATTCCCCAAAATTGCGCCCAGAGACCAGTTGCAGCTCACCCTCAGTGGTGGGAATGTGGGCAGGGCTTCCCTCCAAGCCCTCGGTCTCCACAAGGACTTCAACAGTGTCGCCGACTCACACACCTGGTCAGTCGAGTAGTCAAGCTTTGGTTCCAGGGCGATGTTCCACTTTATCCGGCACTGGCGATTTAATCCTGGTGGGCTCTGGCGTGTGCTCCGTGCAGCGGGATGAAGGCTGGCTGGGCTCTGGGTCGGGAGTGGGGCTGGTGAAGTCATCCTCAGCAGGGCAGTCAGACGGTGAATAGAGAGCCGTTATTCACCAGCACCCACTCCACAAATGCGGTGAAATCCTCTTTGGGACCGTCCGCTTGCTCAGGCAGGTGTGATAGAAAACACAGAGTGAGTGGTCCGGGAAGTAGGTAAGGCACACCAAATCGAGAAAGACCCTGGTGTAGTCCTCCAGCGAACGGTCCAACTGCTCCAGGCAAAGGAGCTGGACGGCTGGTATATCCATTCTGGGAGGAGGAGAAAAACAAAAACAAAAACGCCTCAATAATCTTACTCAAAATGAGGGCCAGTGTTACGACTCCTTAATTATTTGGCATCTAGGGTTTTTGGGAGGTAACAAAACGTTCAATAAATAAAAGGATATTTAAGCTAAAACACCTTTTCTCTGCTATGGAAGTGCAGTGTGTGCAGTTAAGAAGCAGACAGAGGCAAAACTGAATATAAAGATTGCGTTTAGTGGGAAAAAAATAATTCAATATTACAAGACAAGACAAGAGCGGTGCTAAAGAAAAGAAAATAATAAAACAAAAACACTCTAACTAGCACCAATCAAAACTAAGCTAAACAAAGAAATCAAAGAAAATAACATCTTCAGCGTTGAACGCCACTAACTACGCTGACTGACAAACATAAATACAGATGTTGGCACTCGCTCATAAACTAGTGTGTTTAGACAACTTTACCCTGCGTGTGGTAAGATGTAAGTTACGTGACATGCTGAACTGGTCCCATCACTATGTGTTGAAGAAGGACTTGAATGAACTTGGATAAACCGAGAGTTGAGTCACAGCGTCACAGCCAATGAACAGTAAAGTTTCACAAAGAGAAAACTCAAACACACAATAACTCAAATTCAGAAAACTACAACAAAAACTGGAGTAAACACCAAAGTAAATGTGGGAAAGCAAACAAATGAAAAGCAAACGCTCCTCCCGAACTCACATCACATCCGGGTCTTTATACGCGCCCACTAACGTCTGATTGGTCCTCAAAGCGTTTGTTGAGTTTGCCGAGGATTACCGAAGATTCTGATGAGTGAGTTGATGATACTGTGCAAGCCTGAGGCTAGTCTCGCGTAGCCAGACCTTCAGACTGACGGCTGAAGGTCTGGAATAGATGTTAGCTTTCATTGGCCAAGGCCCGCCCATGAGGCCGTTTGACCGACATATCAAACAACCAATCACAGTTCGTTTCGTTCAGCGTCACGTTTCGGGGCGCGGAAATGTTGCCACAATTACAGTGTAAAACTCTCGGATGTATTTTAAAGATTCTATGCCACGAACTTTAAATATTTCACATACTTTTGAAAATCCAGCGTTTAGTTGACCCTGATAAGCGTTCGTCGTCACATTTGTAAACATGACGGCTTTCTTCTTTCGTGAGGGGGTTTGGCGCCACGGCATCTTTGTTTCCAGGCGGAACGTTAAAGAATGCGACACACGTCTCCCGGAAATCCTGTATAATTCAACCAATCCGACGATGACTTCGACACTCCTGAAGTGTTTCCAGATAAGTGTACCATATACATCAGACGTTTAGCCAACGGTCCGTGGGCATGACGTCTGAGGCTGAGACTAGCCTGAGGTGCGTACTGGAAATATGCTTATTATTTTGACTGCTATTAATTTACATTTTATTAAAACCTGCAAAAACCTTTCTGTCGAGTGATATAAATAAATACAATATTTTATCATATAAATAATTATATATAATTAATTATAATAGTTTATAATAATAATTATTTAATAGTTACTATTAATAGTACTATTAATAAATACAAAATACGATTAATAATACTATTAATAGTAATTTAATAGTTAATTATAATAGTAAATAATTGCAATAGTTTATTGTGCATGCATATTATATTTAAAGTTGCTTTAGCAAAAATGAGTTTATAAGACTTTTATGAATCTTATCCAAGCTGAAGGCTAATCAATATTGGTCAGTCAGTCGTATCTGACATGAATCCGCGAATGAAACTGTGACCACAAACACCATTACCTCAAGTGAATTATATGGCAATAATCAGCAATATACTTTCACACAAATAACTTTATTTTATGAATGTTTCAATATGACTTTTTTTTCTTGATACAACATGGCACTGAGTTGTTAGAAAAGAAATGCGTAGAGACGTTATTGCTTGATAAACTCAGGAACCGATGAATCGGCTTTTTGAACCGGTTCAATGAGCCGATTTGTCCAAAAAGAACCGGTTCGTGGAAATGAATCGGACTTTGCATCACTACAGGGAAATACAACAGAAAAGTCTTTAATATACAGTAAATCCACTGGGAAAACAGGCAGGATAACTCAGGAATCATGCAAGCAAACGTGTAACATAGACAATAACTGGCAAATGAACTGGGGAGAACTCAGGGACTAATGGGATAATTAATGGCACAACAGGTGGGAACAATGAACTGATCAAGACAGGCAAAACTAGGTCTCAACAGAAACTCAAAACACACAGACATGTAACAATCATATGGTTTATAAATATTTAAATTTTAATTCTATTAATCCTTTCTGTGTAGTTAAATTATTTTGTCCCCATAATCCCCAAACAGATGTCAATATTAATATTTAATTTAACAGTGTATATTAACTAGCAATCATCAAAAATGAACCACTCAGAAGTAGTTTCTAACAGTTGCACCCTTTACTCTATTTTTATATTTATTTGTTGGGAGTCGAATGAGGGAAACTGAAAAGAATCAAACTCTTCAAAATTAAATAATTAAAGTGACCCAACAAATATTTGCATTGTTATTGTAAACCATTATGCATGTTCAGTTATTAAAACATGTTCAGTTTTATTTGTCAAAGACAGTTTTTACCTGCTATTTATTTATGTATTTATATTTTATTTATATTTTATTTTTTGGGTGCTTTGTGAATCTGCATTTCAGACCCTGTGATGGAGCTGCACTGAACTCACTCATCAGTCATTCTGTCTTTGACTGTTTGCAGTGCTTGACTCGGATGCAGTCAGCTGATGTGTGAATGAAGAGAGGATTGTGATCTTCTGTTGACTGGAGCAGAGACTCATGGGACTCGTTGAGTTTGTATCTGCTCAGAGCGACACCTGCAGGAGGACACTACAACTACAGCTGAACTCCTTCACTGTCATCTGATCTCATTTCATTCACAACAACATGGATTAAAATGAGCTTAATCTGATTTATCTGAATTTAACTTATAATTAAAGTTACATTACAGATATTCTTTTGTTAAAATTAACAAATTACTCATTATCAACAAAAATGATCAGATTATTGATTAATTAATTAATAAATGAGCGAGTACATTAAAGCATCAGGGTTCAGGTTCGTGTCTTTATTTATGGTAAGTAATCTATATTTTCAGCTGTTTGGTCAGATTTTGTGGAAAATGCAATGTTTATCTCATGTTGGTAAGCACAGAAGAAGATCTGGCTAGTATAAGTATCACCTGCTGAGGACTTGAAGCTTGTTGCTATAATAAATATAGCAGTGTTGGGTTTATCTTGTCAACTTGCAGTTCAACATAATTAGTCAAAATAACAACTCTGGGCAATCCATTAGAAATTCTACGATATTTAATATTTAGCAGATCATAAGATAAGACAAAAGAGCAACGATGAAGCTCGATGTCAAACTGCTCCATACGTGACATGCAATTTTTACTTTTATTATTATCATTATCATTATTATTACTTTTAGTAAAAGTAAATAAATGGTTTCTCCAATGGGTCACCAATGGGTTGTGTTTTTTGGAATGTATGTAGAAAGGGGTTGCAAAAAAAAAAAAAAAAGTATGTCATATTTAATTAGGTTAGTGTCATTGCCATGACAATATTGTTTGACTTCCTCTGTTGCTATTAAAAATAGCATCTGGCCTGACTGAGACAGATTTTTGGGTGGGGGACGGTAGTTTGTGGTTCATGCACTCTCAGAAAAATGTAAAGCTGTTACTAGAGCGCAGGGATATGTGCAGAATTCCAGAAACATATATAAAATTCGAAATACAAAATACTATTTTGTATTTTAAAGCCTTTTGAAAAAAATCTAATGTAATTTGTATTTAAATACATTTAAGATTAGTATTATTGTATTTTCAAAATACATAGAAAACTTTGTGCCAGTCAACCTCTGTAAGTCGCTTTGGATAAAAGTATCTGCTAAATGATTAAATGTAAATATAATGCAATTATGTTTTACCCACTGATTGGTTCAGAGATCGTTGTTGTCATCATGTGACGGGGAGGATTGATCGGGCTGACATCCAATCACCGGATCTGAAAGTACTAACAGTCAGAACAAGACAGACATAAAAAGAAACACCTCCCACAGCATTACGGAACATAACAGTGACAGAGAACAAATCTGCATATCTAACTGCAGATAAACTTCAAAACAGGAAAAATATATTCTGTATTTTAATGAATGACTTAGTATTGTAAGATTTTTTTCCCTGCTATACTTTCAAATGGCAGAAAATAAATAGTGCAGTCATCTAACAGAATGACAGCTCTTTATTTTGAAAACACAGTAGGCTAAAAAATCAGGCTGCACATGCACTTATGAAAAAAAGACACATTCTCATAAAACACAAGAGAACTGTAATTCTAATCAATTAATTCACAAAAAACACAGCATTGGCACACCCATACAATAGAAGCAGATGGGATAGAGACAAGACCCATCCACAGGGGGTAGAATGACCGAGAAGATTATTCCCAGCAATCAGCGTCGATCACTGATGAAAACATGAAAGTCACCTCATGTCCGTGTTGACAGTGTCTAAAGGTTTTTCTTGCCTTCATAATATCACAGCTGCAAATTGAGAGGCACTAAAAACAGAAGTGCTCAATGGATTGAGGAAAAATAACATGCAATTTGGATTCCTCTTTTTTTATTGTCTTGCATACTCTACATTTCACACTCTGGAGCAACTGAACGGTTCGGAGTGAACGTCACCTCGCCGTACTGAACCTCTTCCTCCTCCTCCCTCTTCTTCTTCTTCGTCTGCGGTCGGACCGCGGCGTATTCCACATCAGCAGCCGGGAGCGATTCTGTTGGAGAAGCGATGAAAGACGAGACATTACTGGATGTCCCCACATATACTGAGTAGCTGTTACTGTTAGTCTACTGCAGAAATAGCAGCTATCACAAACTGCTGACTGACAAATGAAGCTTTTCAGGAGTGAAACTATTTTACTGAGAAAGTAGCAAACAATAATAATGAAAAGATTCAATGCAGTGCAAGTTAAGAGACTCTCAGAGCAGCTGGAGATGAATTTAATGTGTTCATGTCCTGTTCATATATTGAGGCAGCAGAGGCTGAAAATATTGTGAGTGTCACATGCGCTTCAGTATTTGTTTAGCAGCCTAAACGAAACCACGCTTCTGTGCCATTCATTCACACAGAGACAAAAAACTGGTGTTTCCCGTGGCCAGTCCAGGCCTGACCCTACCTTATCTATAAAGCAACTTTCTAACTTTTAAATTATATGATTTTAAAAGACAGATATATTTATTTTCTTTTAGTCTGAAAGGGTTTGAAGGGTCTGAATATGAAGTAATAAATACATTAGAAATATTTTTCTTTTGCAGTGAATGATAGTGAACATATGACATTGTGTTTTAGGCACAGCATCACTAATTTAATGATTGAGACTAATAAACCACAAGCTGACAGATTCTTGTGTTGTTTTACAGAGTAAAGTAGATCTCTGAGCTTCATTGAGTTTCTTACCCCTTTTCTTCTTTTCATCCTTTTTCTTAAAAGAGACATCACTGTATATGAGCTCCGTATCTCCAGCAGCTGCTGATGGGAAAACACATTAGCAACAGATAAACTATATGTCAGTCATTAAAGTATTGGCTTCAAAACTAGCCTCATAACAGATCATGCCTGTTAAATGCTTTTCACATATAAGTGTTTGCATGTAACGCACTGAGAAAAAGGAAAGAAAAGAATACAGACAGTGAGGTCATATATTTACAAATCTTTGATTTATTGGATCTCATTCATGAAACTTTTATAAATATATGAGTAAATTCTGAGTAATTTGCATATAGAAAGTAAGTACCCTCCAAAAATTAACAAACACATGAAGTGAACAGCCATATGAATATGAATCAAGAAACTGTCCCTGTTTCCAGCAGATGGTTTGCATCTCATTTACATCACTGTCTTCTGACTGGACGGCAGAAATAAATATTAATGTCAGACACACTCACACTCACACTCTCTCTCACACACACACACACACACACACACACACAGTCTTTCTCTCTCTCTCTCTCTCTCTCACACACACACACACACTCTCTCTCTCTCTCTCTCTCTCTCTCTCACACACACACACACACACACACACACACACACACACACACACACACACACACACAGTCTTTCTCTCTCTCTCTCTCTCTCTCACACACACACACACTCACACACACACACACACTCTCTCTCTCTCTCTCTCTCTCACACACACACACACACACACAACAGCTTTATGAATAATTTACATAAATTAATTAAGCTCATGTTTCATGAATAAGACCAAACGACTTTAACCTTCCTATTCATACCATGATCATACATGAGTACTAGCCAAAAATAAATGCTCAAAATCATTATCAAATCAAATAATCTGGTTAAAACTAAAGATTCTTCTTTCTATATATTCATGAGGCTTGAGGAATAATATTGCTTCAAAGCCTTTCTGCCATTTTACACCAATTTTAACTCTAGAAATCTCCACCAAAACTCAGATCATCTTCAGATCAGTTCAGATCATCTTCATAACATCTATAATGTTTCTACTTTTAGTGTAATTGTCTTTCAAACTGTCTGTAAGAAAGTGCGATGACCAAACAAATACATGCAGCACATATAGCATAATCTACAAATCTTCTCAGAATTGTAAGGCATAATAACCCTTACGAAAAAGGAGTTTATTCAAGCATGCTATTAGTATACTTCTTTTAAACTAAAAATAGGAAAGTCTAGTTTTAGTCTACTTTTTATGTTCTTCTCAGAAATATACTTAAAATGACATTTAAGTATACTTGACTTATACTTTGGAAAAAGTCTAAATATATTTGAGCTATACTTGTGCTCCTAGAATCCGTGTTTTCATTGTTATACGGTAGGGGGCGCTAGTACACATCTTCTGTTCAGAATTTACAAAAAAACACAAGTGAAGATGAAACTGAAACAACAGATACTTCCACATATAATCTAACACGATCATCAGACATAAAACAGCATCAAAACTGTGCAACGTTATGGAATATAATGTCACCAATGAAGAGGTAATAATGACTGTTAAGCTTTGGGGTGTTGATCGACTCTATCTACGTTTTGATTATCATTCTGAATCCAATTCATAGTCTTTTTTCAGCTTTTGGTTCAAAATGTTGTTTATTTCTTTATTTTTTTATTTATGAAACTTACCCACATTCAAGTGTTTTAAAAAAAGAATGCATGAAGCTAGAATAAAATGTTTTTGTTTACAAGCAGATACTCTGTTCTTTCTTTTGATGTTTTGTATGTTCAGATATTCATATAACAAAATATATACAAATGAATACCTAAATAGGGACATAGTAGTATACTTAAAGTATGATGTGAAGTTCACTTAAAGGTGCAGTGTGTAGTTTTTAGCGGCATCTAGCGGTTGAGTTTGTGAATTGCAACCAACGGCTCAGTCCCCCGCTCACCCCTCCCTTTAGAGAAGCTACGGTGACCGATACAGGGCTAAGATGCCGTCGTCTGAGACCGCAGAGAGCAATGAGGTTTCTTTACAAAGGTAAATTAAGGAATTATATTTACTTAATTATTCAATAAACGATGTCATTGCGAATATTACTGTTACTTGTTCATCATTGTGTCAGTGTTTTTTCGCGAGAACAACATAGTGATGAAACGCGCTCTGTAGAGCAGTTTGTCCGTTAAGGGCTACTGTAGAAACATGGTGGCGACTTCCATGTAAGGGGACCCGCGGTATATGTAGTTATAAATCACTCATTCTAAGGTAATAAAAACATAACAGTTCATTAAGTAAGGTCTTTATACTCATCTGAAAACGTAGTTATGTGTATTATATTGCATTTCTGTCTATGGATCATCCTAAATATTACACAGTGCACCTTTAAAGAAAACTTACAAGTATACTGGCATTATAAATCTACTAAACTAGTAGTTTACTGAGACTATACTTCAAAATGTACTAAAAAGCTACTACAAGTATTTCATTAGTAAACTATCAGTATACCTATAAATTCACTTTTAGTATAGTTGCAGTACAAGCTAAAAACTTTGATGTAAACTAGTTGTGTACTCAAAGTTTACTACTGATATACTTAAAGTATACTTTTATATACTAGAAAGCGGGCCAATTTAGAGTATTGAAATAGTACACTTACAAGTATACTCTTAGTACACTGATATGTGTATACTTACTACATAAAGTATACTTAAAATATACTTGAACTTTACTTAAGTATACTTAATAAAATAAACTTGAAGTATACTACTTTTTGGTAAGGGAACCCAGGTGTTTGGCTCTGTGATTGACACTTCCATAAAATATTACTACATTTTAACCTTCATCAGTTAATAAATTAACTACAGGTTTAAAATGAACTGACCTGGTGTCGACTTGAGCTGTTTCTTCTTGTAAATGTAACATACAGCGGTGAACAGTAGAATCAGGATCAGAGCAGCGCAGCCCAAAGCAATCGGAGAGACATCTAAAATGATCAAAGAAAAAACCCATGGCCATTTAAATCAAACTCCAAAAACTGCTTCGAGAATTTCATTCATACCAAATGCAATAATAACAGGAATAGAATAACTACATGCAATTAATATACAGTACTAAATCAGTTTAAAATCTCATTAGCTACTGAAGAGCCTATAGATATCTCACTGCCATCATTATTATTATGTTTAATTGTAATTTACACTATTTGTTATAGCTCAGCACTCACACATCCTTGAAGAAAATGCTGCAGTGTAGGTGACATTCACACCAGCAGATGAGAAACTCTTACCGTAATCTGATGTCTGTGTCGACGTAGAGGTTAGGGTTATTAACTGTCCCATATTAGCCGGGACGTCCCGTATATTGGGCCTAATTGAATTGTCCCTTGTCCCGTTTGTTGACTGCTATGCTGATCTAACCACTGACTGATACAACAGCAGCAGTGCTGATCACAACACTTGAGAATGATCACCCACCTGTCATCATCCAATCAATTTCTCTCTTAATATTAATTACTGCAGAGATAATTAATCATTTTGAAGAATTAAGTGGCCAGTTGAGATAATCAGTTTGTCTGAATCTCATGAAATCTGTCAAGGACTCTGTCTAGTACTCTAGTAATAAGCACGTTAAATTTGTTCACAGCACTTTTTCAGCTTAGAGAATACTGAGCACCACCTCAACACTTAAACAATATACTTCCACCTTAAGGTTAAAACACCACATACATGTCCAAGTCACATTTCAGTTCAAATCTGTAATTAGTAGGTAATATTTAGCATGTTTCATTGAATGTTTTGGGGACATTGTACCCTTTTGAATTGTGACAGCAGGACAGGGTTTGAGTCTAATGGTCTTCTGTGCGTGACTGACGTGGTTCTTCACGCTGCAGATGATGTTTCCATCAGTTCTCTCATCCAGATCAATGCTGCTGTTTCCATCCATCAGTGGATCTCCATTCAGAGTCCAGCTGTAGAGGAGCTGATCCCCCTCAGAGGAGCAGAACACCCTCATCACCCCACTGGAGGAGCAGATGATTGACACTTCCACTGAGCCAATAGGAGCTGGAGGGAGGGACACATCACAGTCACATGACAAACACAGGAGAGTCTTGTTACTATTACTGGAGTATGTAGTGTGTTTACTGTGTGCTACAGGAATAAAAACCTTCACAGAGATTCAACTGATTCATTTGCATGAGAGTGAGATCTTTGGAGAACATGAGATTGTAATGAGTCTGATGAGAGAGTTTCTGTACCTTCAACAATCACTTGAAGATCTCTAGATGTTTCTGAGCCGTCTGAGTGAGTGAGTCTTAATGTGTAATTCCCTGAATCTGCTCTGATCACACGGTTTATTATCAGAGTCCCATTAATGACTGTCACTTCAGTTCTGTTATTATAAAGATCACATTCACTCTTCCTCATCCTGCCATTCTTTACTCTACAAACTGGATCATGTTGTATGTTGTTTATTCTCTTTATGATCTTCAGGTCATATCTACTAGCGTCCAGCACAATCTGCAGATTGAGTTTGTGTCCCAGAGCTGCGTAACAGAGATCAGACTGATCAAACCTGCAGTTTAATTCCAGACCTGAGGAACAAAACACACACACACACAATGAAATGTACCAAAACCTACAGACATCTTGAACTAAAATCAGGCACAAATAGGACGACCACCTGGTTATTGCTCCATTGAAGGACGTAGATGTGATTTTGTGGGACAGGTGTGTAAGACATAAATTTACTACTATTATACTATGTCAATACTGATGTACATTAGTTGGACGGCGGAGAGTGAACCAACTGCAGGGCAAAACTAAAAGAAGCCTAATGTTGTGTAATGTAATATCACATAGTCAAGTATCCTACCAGATATGATTGTCATGTCATAAAATATTTTAATATGACTGAATTTGTACATGATCACAATTTAATAAAAACATTGTAAATTCCAAAATTATTATTATTTCATAAAGTTTTACTAAATTTACTAATGTTTCTAAATACACAGTTATTCAAACAGTGAATAATACAGAAAGCAAGCACTCTCTCTTTCATTCAGATTCCTGGGCACCACCATCTCTCAGGACTGAAGTGGGACATTTACATTGACTCTATTGTGAAAAGCCCAGCAGAAGCTGTATTTCCTTCGCCAGCTGAGGAAGATCAACCTGCCACAGTTCTACTCTGCCATCATTGAGTCTGTCCTGTGTTCATCTATAACTGTCTGGTTCATATCCCACCTGAACAACACATAACACATCTCAGGACTTTACATCTGTAAATAACTTAAAACATCCATCTATAAATAGCACATACTGTATGCACATTCACAATTCTGTCTATTGACATTTTATTTTCTCTATATTTTATTACTATATTGTTATTTATAAATTATTGTCTATTCTCTTCATTACTAGTGTTTTTATTACCTTAAATTATATGTATGTCTGCACTATATTTGTACTTTCTGTACTGGAAGCTCCTGACACCAAGCTGTAAACACACTTGGCAATAAAGCTCTTTCTGATTCTGAATGTGTGTACAACAGTCAGCGAAAGCTAGAGATTACGGTTTATAAAGTTTTAAATATGGATATTTTTCACAAAACACAAAAGCATCGATTCGCCTCAGAAGTCCTTTATTAACCCCCTGGAGCTGTGTGGAGTATTTTATGATTGATAGACACAGTTTATTGGACTTCCATTGGACTATTGAATCTCAACACCCATTCACTGCCATTATAAGCTTGGCAGAGCAAGCTAATTTTTTTAATATATCTCCGATTGTATTCGTCTGAAAGAAGAAAGTCATATACACCTAGGATGGCTTGAGGGTGAGTAAATCATGGGCTAAATTTCAATTTTGGGTGAACTATCTCTTTAAATGTGTTTTACCGGATTCAGTGCATCTTGAACTTGTAAGATCTGGCAGGTTTGATCAGAATGGATGTGTCTAGAAGTAGTTCTGGAGTAGCTGTATTTAACGACTATTGATGAATTCTACACTGATTCCTTTGCTCTGCTCACGCAGTCGTCATCAGAGGAGAAATCCCTCTCTGTGAATGCACTGGCTGGTTATTTCCCCGCTCTATTTGGGGCAGTTGTGGCCTAATGGTTAGAGAGTTGGACTTGTAACCCGAAGGTAGTGGGTTTGAGTCTCAGGTCTGGCAGGAATTGTCGGTGGGGGGAGTGAATAACCAGCGCTCTCTCCACCCTCAATACCATGACTGAGGTGAGACCCTTGAGCAAGGCACCGAACACCCAACTGCTCCCCGGGCGCCGCTACTCTCTCTCTGTGTGTGTGTGTGTGTGTGTGTGTGTGTGTGTGTGTGTGTGTGTGTGTGTGTGTGTGTGTGTGTGTGTGTGTGTGTGTGTGTACATACTTGGCCACACGTCACTTCATTTTCACTTTCTCTATAGAAGATGACGACTCCGCAAATTGATTTTAAATAGACAATCGCATCTTTTTTATTGTGGTATTTTAATTTCAGGAAGAAAACAATAATAGAGCCTATAGACGAGCCTATGAGAAACACGTACCATAACCTGATGTCTGTGTCGATGTAGAGGTCAAACTAGAGGTCACGGCTGAAGTAGTTGATCCTGTAATAAAACATCAGCACAGAATCACCTGCTTTCTCTCTTAATATTAATTACTGCAGAGATAATTAATCATTTTGATAATTTCAAGTGGCCAATTGAGAGAATCGATTTGTCTGAATCTCATGAAACCTTTCAAGGACACGTCCAGGTCACATTTCATTTCAAATCTGTAATAAGTAAATAATATTTAGCATGTTTCATTGAATGTTTTTAGTGGCATTAAACCCTTTTGCATTGTGACATTTACCCCTCAAATCTAATTTCTGACATATGAGGAAAATGCAAAAAGTGAAAATAAATAAAATAAAATAAATTCTCAGTAATTTCAGTTCAGAAATTCTCAGTACATTTTTGCAAAAAACAATATTAACTATAATGATTATAAAATACACCTGACAATAAAATGTACTGTACCTGAGATAAATTAATCATATTGCATCAAATAATTTTTTTTTTATTGTATTGTATTGTATTGTATGCAATTGCAGTAATAAGAATCAAGTAAAATATCACTATAAATAATTGCAATTACAAAAAAAACAAAAAAAAACAACAACAACTAAAACATTAAAGATCAAAAATCTATAACATTACAGTAAAAAAAATTTAGGGAGTAGGAGTGCTTTTACTTGTCATGAAAATAACAATGCAAATAAAATGAATGGTTATAAAATAGTCCTTATTTTCTATGCAAAATATAATTTCTTTTGATTTTGGGGTGAAATATTTGTTTGTTTATAATTTAATGCCATGCCAGCGACTATCGAGAAACAAGTGAAAAATAGTAAAAGTAAATAAATAAAATATACAGTATCTCACAGAAGTGAGTACACCCCTCACATTTTTATAAATATTTTATTATATCTTTTCATGTGACAACACTGATGAAATGACACTTTTCTACAATGTAAAGTAGTGAGTGTACAGCTTGTATAACAGTGTAAATTTGCTGTCCCCTCAAAATAACTCAACACACAGCCATTAATGTCTAAACCGCTGGCCACAAAAGTGAGTACACCCCTAAGTGAAAATGTCCAAATTGGGCCCAAAGTGTCAATATGTTGTGTGGCCACCATTATTTTCCAGCACTGCCTTAACCCTCTTGGGCATGGAGTTCACCAGAGCTTCACAGGTTGCCACTGGAGTCACTGGAGGATGTTCACAGATGCTCAAGAGGGTTTAGGTCTGGAGACATGCTTGGCCAGTCCATTACCTTTACCCTCAGCTTCTTTAGCAAGGCAGTGGTCGTCTTGGAGGTGTGTTTGTGGTCGTTATCATGTTGGAATACTGCCCTGCGGCCCAGTCTTCGAAGGGAGGGGATCATGCTCTGCTTCAGTATGTCACAGTACATGTTGGCATTCATGGTTCCCTCAATGAACTGTAGCTCCCCAGTGCCGGCAGCACTCATGCAGCCCCAGACCATGACACTCCCACCACCATGCTTGACTGTAGGCAAGACACACTTGTCTTTGTACTCCTCACCTGGTTGCCACCACACACGCTTGACACCATCTGAACCAAACAAGTTTATCTTGGTCTCATCAGACCACAGGACATGGTTCCAGTAATCCATGTCCTTAGTCTGCTTGTCTTCAGCAAACTGTTTGCGGGCTTTCTTGTGCATCATCTTTAGAAGAGGCTTCCTTCTGGGACGACAGCCATGCAGACCAATTTGATGCAGTGTGCGGCGTATGGTCTGAGCACTGACAGGCTGACCCCCCCACCCCTTCAACCTCTGCAGCAATGCTGGCAGCACTCATACGTCTATTTCCCAAACACAACCTCTGGATATGATGCTGAGCACGTGCACTCAGCTTCTTTGGTCGACCATGGAGAGGCCTGTTCTGAGTGGAACCTGTCCTGTTAAACCGCTGTATGGTCTTGGCCACCGTGCTGCAGCTCCTCAGTTTCAGGGTCTTGGTAATCTTCTTATAGCCTACACCATCTTTATGTAGAGCAACAATTCTTTTTTTCAGATCCTCAGAGAGTTCTTTGCCATGAAGTGCCATGTTGAAATTCCAGTGACCAGTATGAGAGAGTGAGAGCGATAACACCAAATGTAACACACCTGCTTCACACCTGAGACCTTGTAACACTAACGAGTCACATGACACCGGGGAGAGAAAATGGCTAATTGGGCCCAATTTGGATATTTTCACTTAGGGGTGTACTCACTTTTGTGGCCAGCGGTTTAGACATTAATGGCTGTGTGTTGAGTTATTTTGAGGGGACAGCAAATTTATACAAGCTGTACACTCACTACTTTACATTGTAGCAAAGTGTCATTTCTTCAGTGTCATTTCTTCAGTTTCATTTCTAAAACATGAAAAGATATAATAAAATATTTACAAAAATGTGAGGGGTGTACTCACTTCTGTGAGATACTGTATATAAACAACAAACAAAATCAAAAAGGTTTTAAAGTTTATTTATTTTAAAAAGTGAGACCATAACCCTAGCCTGACTTTATTAATAATCTTTACTTAAGAATCAACCAAAGGGAGAGTCAAAGAGGAGTTAAAACCATCACAATCCATCAAAATACTCTTTAGAGATTCTGTGGTGAAATTTGGTGGTGACTTTGAAATGTTCTTGACAGGTTTTGTGAGATTCTGCATCACTCTTGTTGCTGTGGTCTAGCAAATACTTCAATCATGAATTAAAATCTCACCAGCAGGACAGGGTTTGACTCTAGTAGTCTTCTGTACGTGACTGACGTGGTTCTTCATGCTGCAGCTGATGTTTCCATCAGTTCTCTCATCCAGATCAATGCTGCTGTTTCCATCCATCAGTGGATCTCCATTCAGAGTCCAGCTGTAGAGGAGCTGATCCCCCTCAGAGGAGCAGAACACCCTCATCACCCCACTGGAGGAGCAGATGATTGACACTTCCACTGAGCCAATAGGAGCTGGAGGGAGGGACACATCACAGTCACATGACAAACACAGGATAATCTTGTTACTATTACTGGAGTATGTAGTGTGTTTACTGTGTGCTACAGGAATAAAAACCTTCACAGAGACTCAACTGATTCATTTGCATGAGAGTGAGATCTTTGGAGAACATGAGATTGTAATGAGTCTGATGAGAGAGTTTCTGTACCTTCAACAATCACTTGAAGATCTCTAGATGTTACTGTGCCGTCTGAGTGAGCGAGTGTTAATCTGTAATTCCCTGAATCTGATCTGATCACACGGTTTATTATCAGAGTCCCATTAATGACTGTCACTTCAGGTCTGTTATTATAAAGATCACATTCACTCATCCTCATTCTGCCATTCTTTACTTTACAAACTGGATCATCATTTGTGTTGTTTATTCTCTTTATTATCTTCAGGTCATATTTACTAGCATCCAGCACCATCTGCAGATTGAGTTTGTGTCCCAGAGCTGCGTAACAGAGATCAGACTGATCAAACCTGCAGTTTAATTCCAGACCTGAGGAACAAAACACACACACACACACACACACACACACACACACACACATTTATTTGAATATATTATTGAGCTCTTCTCATAGATCTCCGTTGTTTTTATATGAAGTTAATATTTTTTGGTCTCCTAACCCAAGTCCTAAACACAATCCTCACAGAAAGAAATGCAAAACACTAGATTTATATTGAATTTATATTGAATTAATTATATTTATATTTAATATTTTTATAAGCATTCTTAACTAATGTTGGTCCAGCTTACTAGTCAGTGTGCAACAGGTTTCACTAGATTAGTGAGGACATTGTGGACTAGTATAATTGAACTTGTACACACACACACACACACACATAGAGGTGGAGAGAGAGAATGTATCAACAGATACAGACAGTGATACTGCTGGTAGAAATGTCTTTCTTATCATTAATTAAAACCACTAGGCTATTGGTGCCAACAAGGTCTGTGTACTTTTCTGTCCATTCATTTTTTTGTTTTTTAACCATGATGAAAAAAAAAAAAAGAAAATAGAACGGTTGTTGTATTTTTAATTGCAATGCTGAAAACCAAAATTGAAATTAGAACCATACACACAAAATGCTGCCCGAAAAAGTAAAATATTGACAAATTTTCAGATTTTTATGACTTTTTGCCCTTTTAATAAACATTTGAAAAATGCACAATTTAATATAGAAAAAGGTCGATTTTAGTAAGTTTTCTTTGGTCAAATTAAAAGTAATGCTTCTCCTGCACATTCAGTTGAGAACTAGAGCCGTCTTTGGAACAATACAGAGACTTAATAAAAATATGATTTTTAAAATAGACATTTTAGAATCCTGGGAACTGTATCATCATGAAATTATTTGTTGGGATATAATTTTGTCATAATTTTGTTTGCTATCTGGTATCGGAGAGGTCCATGCACGGTCACTCAAAGCACGTACAGTACATCATGTTGGCTCTAAACACAAGGCTTTAATATATGGGGTAAATATAAATATAAATATAATACAGGACTATATAAAATTATAATCTCCAGATACAGGCAGGCCGGGTTCCAGAATCAAATCACCGAGGGTGCTTCTGAAATCAGTGAAGGTGCTCTAGCCTTAATGTACATCTATTTTGACATATTTTTGCCCTGTCCATTGATAGTGACATCTGCATATAAATGCTGCACTGTAAGATGTCACTGGTGCTATTAGCATCATGAAAAACAAAACTTATTCAAATTCTGAATGGATTAGCCAAGAAAGCGTGCAAAGAGCGCTCCCTTTATAATAATTATAAAGCTGTCATTCATTTCAGTTCATCACATTCTCACAAAGTTCCGTTATAATCAATGAAGCTCTACACTGCACAATGAATTTCTTATTTACATCATGTTACACTTTTTTTTTTTATTATAATGAGAGACTTCCGAGCGTGCAGCACTGAACAAAACTGTGGCATGGAGTTGATTCTAACTTAAAAGGCTCGGCCACTGCATTTAGCAAATCAACAGAAAATGTCGGTGATTGGCTACATTGATCAGTGCCAAAAACACGTTGAAAATAGAAACCTCCAGGGTTCAAACACAAATACACACTGGAGCATTTGGAAAATATGTTTCGCCAGTATCCTATTTCTACAGCGTCAACTGACGTTGTCTTGCTTCTGTTTCGTTCCCTAGCACTCCCATATAACATGCCCTGGATACAGTTAATTGCAAAGAAATATCTACTGAGTTTACATGTTTTTAGGCGTGAAAAATGATTTAGATCATAAAAATATCGAAGCCAAAGGTTTTCATAAAGCAGTAGGTCACTGGTAGCCACGTCAGTAGCGTGAGAGGGTGCTTATAAAAAAGCTCAAAATTAAATTAAGCATTTATATATATTTAAAAACAAGCTTTATATAATTTTTACGATTTTCAATGAAATACAAATTTTGAATAATGAAAATTAGTTTGTGTCTGCTTATTCTATTCATTACTGTTTGAATCATTATAGAAGAAACCAGATTTTCTAAATTTAATTTCAGGGTTAAAAATGAATGGACACAAAATTACACAGACCGAACATTCATGTCTTGATCTTTACCACCTGAAGTTAGATGTTAGACATAGAGAGAGAGAGCTGTGAGTAGAGGACTAACAGAATGTCATGAAAACAGCATTAGAACCAATGTTTTCAACATCAAATGTTAGCTTAGGTTTAAAGATCTTTGAAAGGTAATGCATTTTCATCAGTCATGGGATTTCATGGGTCTTTAACACAGACGCTCTTTTGCTGTAACTAGACACTTCCATCTTACATATTACAATAATCCACTAACACACACTGCTAAGATCAGAAAACGTATTAGATGACTGACGACATCTTTTAAATAATATTACAGTGTTTTTATTTGAGAGATTGATCAGCAGCATGTGTTTGATGTGAAAGTGACTCACATGCAGCAGTTTGCAGCAGCAGCATCAGTCCAAAGATGAGCATCATTTCTCTAAAGTCCAGTTTCCAGAAGAGCTCAATCCAGCAGAAGAGTGTCAGATCGAGTCTCACTGACAGACAGCAGCTCTACTGACACATCAGGAAATTATACGACTTTAACAAAGAAAGTAAGAGGAAGTTTTTCAGAGAGGGTCAATGTGGGTCAAAGGTTCCTACTTAAATACTTAAATCAGACACCGCAAATGAAGAGAAATCAACCAAAATCAACAGAATAAAGTAAAAGAGCAGAGAAATGTTGAAATAACTCCAGCAGGTCTGAGTCTGATGAGAGAGTTTCTGTACCTTCAACAATCACTTGAAGATCTCTAGATGTTTCTTTGCCCTCTGAGCGATCGAGTGTTAATGTGTAATTCCCTGAATCTGCTCTGATCACACGGTTTATTATCAGAAGCCCATTAATGACTGTCACTTCAGGTCTGTTATTATAAAGATCCACTCATCCTGCCATATTTTACTGTAGAAGCTGGATCATCTGCTGTGTTGTTTATTCTCTTTATTCTCTTTATTATCTCTTTGATCTATTTCTCCCAAGGTTTTAAATGTCGATAAAGAATATAATATTACAATTATAAAATAAAATATAACAAAATACAAAAAGAATAATAATAAGGTATTCAGTAAACTAGCACACAGACGAGTGCAAAGATACAACATGATTTTAAAGCCACAAAACCATAATTTGGGTTTCATGGGTGTTTAAACACATTCATCTCATATTAATACACTGACATTATTATTTGAAGGGGAGACATTTTAGTTGAACCGATGTAACAAAAACATGGAGTAAGTTCTGTTAAACTGAATAGATTACATTTTATTCAATTCTGTTTTTAAGTAAATGGAAAGACCTGTTAGTGTTTCACATTCAATTCTGTTGTTCACTTAAAAAAGTTTGCACAGCTTGTTTGCATGCAAATGCAATCAACTAGTTATCTGTATGTGTTGGCATTATCGTAATATTGTGTGCTGAGTGAATAAACATGCTCTATATATAACATCATGTAGCCGTCCGCAACCAGACCACAGTCTTTACACTTTAGCACAATGCCAACCATATAAACTTCAGCATAACAGAAACTCTCTTAAACATCAAATATAACTAATGGGTCTTTCTCTTTACATAAAAACTACCTAAAATAACCTTTAATTGCAACATGTACCCTCCTGACCAGATTTAGTTAATACAACAATGAAAAAATAAAAATTTCAGAAGCTGTGACAAAATGTGACATTTTAAGTGTGCTCCATTAATATACACTGTTAAGAAGAAGAAATACACTTATAGACCACTGCAAACTTTTCTTACTGTAATATTTTAATATTACAACACACGTTTTCAGAAGAGCCCGTCTGATTTTTATTTATTTATGTTTTGGAATGTATTGTATGAGTCTTGATACTCATCTGTGCTCACAGTGTGTTTATGAGACCAGAGCACTGTTTCTGTGAGAAAAGGAAGCTCAATTTATTCACAGGTTGAGGTTGAAGGTCTTGTACGAGAACACATATGCATTTCTATTATGGTGGGGACTTTCCATTGACTGATGTTTTTACAGTATTACATTTTCATAAAGACAATATATACGCTGTTTTTGTCATCCTTTGGTTGCTTTTATAACAGCAGGGCTCATAATAAATCACAACAAATAATTGGCCATAAAAAACATTGCTGACTAACAAACATCTTCTAAAGAAAGCATCTGTCACGATTTGCACGTCTTCTGTCAACTTTTACCCAAGTCTAAATTTACGAAGTCTGACACAATCATAATGGACGATGTTCCCCGTTAACAACACTGGAAAACTGACCATCAGAAGCGTATCTAGAATCTCTAAAGTGTTTCTGATTATTCCTCACATTAAACCACTCAAACAAAAATGTGAGGGTCAACATGACCTGCACTGTGAGTCAAATATACAGGAAAAACAGATAAATAATTTTTATTTATTTTTTTAACGTAAGAGCTGGCATGAACTTGAGTGTTCAAGGAGGTGTCAGCAATCTCCATTTGGCCTGTTTAGCTGTGCAAAGCAGTTCATTGTGCTGCTGGATGTTGCAACCTGGTATTTGTATTTAAATTATTTTACATTTACTAATGTACTAATAAACACACTAATTTGTACCACAATTGTTTTACCGTTTACTGCACTTTATGCATGTCACACATCAGACGTGAAGTGCTGAAGTCTCGCAAAGACACAAGTCTTTCTTTCCAAGAAAACTGAATTTAAAACCACAATATATATAGAATATATTGAAATAAATTAGGTTAAATATTTCAAGAGAGTTAGGGTTAGGAGTCAGCTAGGACAATAATTAAGTGTATACAATTAAACAACTACATAATTCCTTAAAAAATAATAATATACAGAATTGAATAGCAAGTGCTATAAAACAGTATGAGCTGCTAATATAAACATACATACAAAAAATAAATAAATAAAATAATACAAAAGTAAAAAACTGCAGCCTCCGGTTGTGCAGGAATACCCTTCTCACCTGTTTCAGCCTCTGCTTCATGTCTGACCTTAGTCTCAGCCTCAGACATCACGCCCACGGAACGTTGGCTAAAAGTCTGATGCATATGTCACACAAAAGTGGAAACACTTCAGGAGTTTCGAAGTCGTCGTCGGATTGGTTGAATTATACAGGATTTCCGGGAGACTTGTGTCCGGGAGAACGCGAGTTCTTTAACGTTCCGCCTGGAAACAAAGATGTCGTGATGCCAAACTCCCTCATGAAAGAAGAAAGCTGTCGTGTTAACAACTGTGACGACTAGCGCTTATCAGGATCAAATAAACGCTGGATTTTCAAAAGTATGTGAATCTTTAAAATACGTCCGAGAGTTTCACACACCGGTCTGTTATTCTGGCGACATTTCCACGCCCCGAAACGTGACGCTGAACGAAACAAACTGTGATTGGTTGTTTGACATGTCGGTCAAACAGCCTCATGGGCGGGCCTTGGCCAATGAAAGCTACCATAGAAGCCAGACCTTCAGCCGTCAGTCTGACCTCAACCTCCTGGACTTCATGGGGATGCAGCGTGAACTAATAACTTTAAGTCGGCTGCCACATGCTCACTCATATAAAAAGCATAATTTCCTTATTCACACAGCTGCAACTTGGTAAGTCAGTGATAGACAGAAATCAGAAGGTCCCACATTACGTGCCACATGCTCCATTCCTTGGGCCTTTAGTTTGATCCTGGACGCAGATTTGTTATAAATCCTGACAACAGAGAAACACACAACAACGTGAGAGATTTGCATGAAGAGCTCCAGAGACTCAAACACACTGTGTGGGGTTTTCTGGTTACAGAATCCCAAATGACTGTATTGCCACTTCGCTTAGATATCCAGACCAGAACAAAGACATCTTCAAATTAGTTGTAAAAACATAAAAGATCTTTAGGTTGGTCAGAATCTTTCAATCTTTCTCATAATATAAGTGACTGCTGTGAAATTGAGACCATTTTACCAATCAAACTGAGACATTTAAAATGATGCCAAACATGAAAGGGGAAAAACAGTAGATTCACAAGAAACAGCATCCCAGTCATAAGGGTCAAATTTTTTTAATTGAGATTTAGACTTTATCATCTGAGATTTATTTAGAGATGTATCATCTGAAAGCTGAACAAATAAGCTTTCCATTGATGTATGGTTTGTTATGATAGGACAATATTTGGCTGAGATACAACTATTTGAAAATCTGGAATCTGAGGGTGCAAAAAAATCTAAATATTGAGAAAATCACCTTTAAAGTTGTCCAAATGAAGTTCTTAGCAATGCATATTACTAATCAAAAATTACGTTTTGATATGTTTACGGTAGGAAATTTACAAATTATGTTCATGGAACATGATCTTTACTTAATATCCTACTGATTTTTGTCATAAAATCGATCATTTTGACCCATACAATGTATTGTTGGCTATTGCTACAAATATACCTGTGCGACTGATTTTGTGA
Organism: Schizothorax lantsangensis; assembly: GCA_027422415.1. Taxonomy (NCBI): domain Eukaryota; kingdom Metazoa; phylum Chordata; class Actinopteri; order Cypriniformes; family Cyprinidae; genus Schizothorax; species Schizothorax lantsangensis. The sequence continues at coordinate 1,419,757 of CM049861.1, read as the reverse complement.
TACAGGGTCACATACAGGGCCGGACTGGGACACAATTTCAGGCCGGGAAATCTCACACTCATCCAAAAGAGCCCAAAATGTAAAAGAACATATTTGTACCTTTTTTACCGCTAATAGGTACATATTAGTACCTTAGAGTAATTCGTACACATAAGGTACTACTATTTAGGGGTAAAAAGGCAAAAATACATCCTTTTTAAGGGTACTATACAGTGACAAGCTGTTGCACCCTAAAAGGTAAAATTTTGGCCCCTTTTTCTGTATATAGCCGATACACCCACTACAAATTCTGAAACCAAAGATGACCCTATTATTTAAAAGGCCATCACATAAAAAGGTCTAAATCATTGGGCTGGGGCCCTGGAAAATAATTAAAGGTTGTCTCTCCTTTTTTGTCCTGTACCTGTCACTTCTTCACCAGCAGGTCTACTGTTAGGATTAGAACTGTGTCCACCTTGTTGCAAAACGACCACCTCATTGCAATTTGTTATCATTGCAGAGAATGTTATTTATCTTAAAATGACTTAAATACCCGAGATTTAACAAACCTTTACTGCATACAAATATATCAAAACACATTTTCTAAAGTGCCTAAATGTCAAAATCAGTACAATATCTTTTTTTGAAAAATCCTAATACTAAACACACTATGCATTATTGCATTATTAGGATGTGATATTTTTGTGTTGCTGTCTGCTCAAGCTCCCTCCCTTCCTATACAATAAGTCCATGTGAATATCTGTCTGCTAAATTTATTAATGTAACTTTCCAGTCGACAATGATGTCCTTTATCACAGTATTCTGAACGATGATAAATTGAAAATAGTGGGGTGCCCTGATAGGTGCTAGCAGTTTAATACTCATCTCATGTAAATACAGTCAGTTATTAAACAGGTGGGTGAAAACTGAATGTGTGTCAGTATTAAATGCATGTCTTCTGTCTTAAATGGACAGCATCATGCATTCCTAATTAAATACCTGTGTCATTATTGTTAACAACAAAAGTTGTTAAAATAATGTATACATGTTATGTAAACCTACTGTATCTGAAAAATTTGTATCTCTATTCTCTACCCAAAAATGAAAATTGTCATCCTTCATTCCAGTTTTTCCAAATTTAATCCTAGATTCAGATTTCTCATAAGCTTAATTGATTTGGTCTAAAGAGAGAAGAATTAATGACTATTTTTGTTTGAAGACTACATATAAAATAGCTACCTAAATTAACTGCAGTTTGACTAAAGGGTCATTCCTGGGATTCGGTAACATTTCAACTAGGAATATAATTTTTTTTATACATGGGGGCAGTCGTGGCCTAATGGATAGAGAGTCAGACTTGTAACCCAAAGGTTGCGGGTTCGAGTCTCAGGTCCGGCAGGAATTGTAGGTGGGGGGAGTGAATAACCAGCGCTCTCTCCACTCTCAATACCACGACTGAGTTGAGACCCTTGAGAAAGGCACCGAAGCCCCAAATGCTCCCCGGGCCACACGTCACGTCCTTTTTTTCAACTACATGTGATTCAACATCTAAATACCCCACATCATTAGGCACATATCCAAAAAATAATATTTTCCCTCCTCAGGCATTAAAGACCTTTTATTATTTTCAGTTTTTTTTTTTCTCAACCCCGTAACGGACAAAATGGGATTGGTTTAAAAAGGATTTTACACAGAAATTGTTATAAAACAACTAATGCTCATGTGTCCCTGATAACAATTTAACGATAACAAATGTAACATTTATCATTTTCACATTTTTATAGAACTGAAGCTAAAAATACACAAATTATGTGTCTGCGGTCTCTTTATTTTTGTAAAAAAATATTTTAATTAAAATTTTTAACTAAAACCACAATTTTATTGTTTTAGCCCTTAACATGTCAGATGGTAATCAGCAAGAAATACTTTTGTTCTTAATTGTCTTATATTTTTCTAAAAATATTAATGTGACAAGGTTTCTCTATCATATTGTCCCCCTGTTTCTGGGTCAACATCTCTGCATGGTCAACATTGTCTTTCTGCTACAAATGTGGGTGCAATTTCTGAAGTGGAAATATTACATCAAAAATTGTATTTTAAACAAAAATATGGGTTGTTATGATTTTGGAGAATATTTACTGAAACCATGACTATTTTATATTTTTTCATTAAAATTATTAATAAATGAAGCAAATAACTTAACCCTGTCACAAGTTTACAACCCTGTAACAATGAGAAATACATATATTTGTGACGAGGTTGTGGTTTTTCACTCAAAATGACCACTGCTCCTCATGTAGTGTAGGAGAGTAGACCATACAGGTGCATCTCAATGAATTAGAATGTCGTGAAAAAGTTAATTTTTCTTGTAAGTTATTTCAAAAAGTGAAACTTTCATATATTTTAGATTCATTGCATGTAAAGTAAAACATTTCAAAAGTTTTTTTGTTTAAATTTTGATGACTAGAGCTTACAGCTCATGAAAGTCAAAAATCAGTATCTCAAAATATTACAATATTTACATTTGAGTTTCAATTAATGACCATCCCTACAGTATAAATTCTGGGTATCTCTTGTTCTTTGAAACCACAATAATGGAGAAGACTGCTGAGTTGGTAATGATCCAGAAGATGAACAATGATGCCCTCCACAAAGAGGGTAAGTCACAGAGGGCCATTACTGAAAGTTGTGGCTGTTTACAGAGTGCTGTATCAAAGCATATTGAATGCAAAGTTGACTGGAAGGAAGAATTTGGGTAGAAAAAGGTGCACAAGCAACAGGGATGACTGCAAGCTTGAGAATACAGTCAAGCAAAGCTGATTCAAACACTTGTAAGAGCTTCACAAGGAGTGGACTGAAGCTGGAGTCAGTGCATCAAGAGTCACCACGCTCAGACGTCTTCAGGAAAAGGGCTACCAAGCCACTTCTGAACCAGAGACAACATCAGAAGCGTCTTACCTGGGCTGTGGAGAAAAAGAACTCAGTGGTCCAAAGTCTTCTTTTCAGATGAAAGTAAATTTTGCATTTCATTTGGAAATCAAGGTCCCAGAGTCTGGAGGAAGAGTGGAGAGGCACAGAATCCATGTTGCTTGAAGTCCAGTGTGAAGTTTCCACAGTCAGTGATGATTTGGGCTGCCATGTCATCTGCTGGTGTTGGTCCACTGTGTTTTCTGAAGTCCACAGTCAACGCAGCCATCTACCAGGATATTTTAGAGCACTTCCATGCTTCCTTCTGCTGACAAGCTTTATGGAGATGCTGATTTCATTTTCCAGCAGGACTTGGCACCTGCCCACACTGCCAAAGGTACCAAAAGCTGGTTCAATGACCATGGTGTTACTGTGCTTGATTGGCCAGCAAACTCGCCTGACCTGAACCCCATAGAGAATCTATGGGGTATTGTCAAGAGGAAGATGAGAGACACCAGACCCAACAATGCAGATGACCTGAAGGCTGCTATCAAAGCAACCTGGGCTTCCATACCACCTCAGCAGTGCCACAAACTGATCACCTCCATGCCACGCTGAATTGAGGCAGTAATTAAAGCAAAAGGAGCCCCTACCAAGTATTGAGTACATATACAGTAAATTAACATATTTTCCAGAAGGCCAACAATTCACTAAAAATGTTTTTTTTATTGATCTTATGAAGTATTCTAATTTGTTGAGATAGTGAATTGGTGGGTTTGTGTTAAATGTGAGCCTAAATCATCACAATTAAAAGAACCAAAGATTTAAACTACTTCAGTCTGTGTGCACTGAATTTATTTAATACACGAGTTTCACAATTTGAGTTGAATTACTGAAATAAATGAACTTTTCCACGACATTCTAATTTATTGAGATGCACCTGTATATGGCAGCAATAAAATAAGTGCATTGTATATACTTATAGATTAAAATAAAATGTTGAAAAAGTAATAATTTTCCATCTTAATTTTATGTGACGGTGTTGAGTTGTTAAGCTTAACAGTACCCTCCCTGACTATAACATGCCTCAAAAATATGAATAAAAAGTATGATACTACTAACCATTTTCTCATTAAAGAGACCTGAATGACGTCATTTCTGGTAAATGATGCCACATATGAGTGGAGTCTAAATTATTATGGGCATAGAATGGTTAGTGTGATGGGGTTGAGTTCAGACTGAGGGATATAACTTTAAAGTCTGTTTTTTATTAAATATATATATATATATTTTTCTTTCAAAGAAAGGAACTTCTTGGAAGTTCAACTTCTTGGATCCCCCTACAATGATGCTCATATGTGGCATCATTGTAGGGGGAAGTCGTGGCCTAATGGTTAGAGAGTCAGACTTGTAATCCAAAGGTTGTGTGTTCGAATCTCAGGTCCGGCAGGGATTGAAGGTGGGGATTGTGAATGAACAGCACTCTCTCCACCTTCAATACCATGACTGAGGTGCCCTTGAGCAAGGCACCGAACCCCCAATTGCTCCCCGGGCGCTGGAGCAATGGCTGCCCACTGCTCCGGGTGTGTGTTCACGGTGTGTGTGTGTTCACTACTCACTGCTGTGTGTGTGCACTTGGATGGGTTAAATGCAGAGGACTGATTTCGAGTATTGGTCACCATACTTGACAATACATCACATTTATTTATTATTATTATTAACACAAATAAATGCTTACATTGCTGCCGAAAATCATGGACATTATGGGTGTTTTGTTAATAATTTTCTAAGTACAAACTCAGTGAAGTGCCTCGGGGACATGACAGAATGCTTGGTTTAAGATAGATATAAAACATTATTTTATGATAAAAAATATATTAAAATGCAATAATCATTTTTATTCATTATAATGGACATCACAAAGTTTTGTGAAAAGCTTCTAACAATTCATTTTGGTGAACCACCACTTTAGAAACTCTGGGGGACTGAAATATTACAGAATCCCAGGAATGACCCTAAAAGTAATGACTAAAAGTTGACAAAAATCCAATGACTTTTCGTCGACTAAAACTATGCAAGACTCAAATGACTAAAATGTGACTTAAGACCATTAAGAATTTTCGTCTCAAGATAAAGACTAAATCAAAAATGCCTGTCAAAATTAACACTGTACTCAACTAGGTTAATAAAGACAAAACTCTTTAGCGTATTTACAGATGAAACTGACCTGCACCTGAAGCCCTGAACAGGCATTTTAGCTACATTTTTGCCGCTTCTTCTGGCGGCTTCCTCTCTTTCATCGAGTCCCGTGCATCGGTTCTGTTCGGAACCGTTTGACGGAGGCGTGGAACAGATGTGAGCCGATCCGTAGGCCTATAGCGCAACACTGCCAGTCAAGACTAACCGATTTGTGATCGATTTATTATCGTATGAAAAAATCGGAAATTATCACTTTGGTATATTGAGAAGGCAAAAATATGAAGTATTAATAATAATAATAATAATAATAATAATAAAAAAAAAAAAAAGCACAGCAGTGGGCCAAATCAGCCGCCAGGCCACCGGGAAATCACCCGGTGCTCCCAATGGCCAGTCTGGGCCTGGTCACATATGTGGTATATACTGTAGACCTTGTTACTTGAGCTTAGTGGGGGAGAAGAGTGAGAGGGGAGAAGGGGGTCATAAATAAGCAAGGAGAGGAGTTCGGGCAAGCTGGTGTCCTTTGCTCTTTCTTTGAGATCTTCTCTCCAGATTGTGTTGCATTGCATCTGCTTTTTGAGAGTTTCTGAACTTTGACTTCATGAGGAGATCAAAGCAGCTTTACAGTGTGATCTATTAGGGGACAGTGTTGAAATCTTAAAGGGCTGCTTTGTTTGCACGGATTGGGAATGGTTTCATGAAATGGACATTGAGGATGCCACAGAGACAATAACAGATTACATTAACTTTTGTGTAGACACAGTTGTTGAGAAGAAAACTGTAACTGTATTTCCTAACAACAAAAGTTATATAACAAAAGAAATTAAGGCGTGCTTAAATAGGAAGAAGTTAGCCTTTATTAACCAAGATAAAATTGAATTAAAAGTAGTTCAAAAGGAATTAAAAATTTTGTTAAAGGAGGCTAGGAAAAAACATAGAGACATTATAGAACAATTTTTTTTATTCTGGGGATTCAAGAAAATTATGGGATGCTATGAAATTAGTAACTAATATGTAAGCCCACCGGATTAGTTTATCACTAGTAATGACCACCAAAGAGCAAATGATATGAATGATTTTTTTCTTAGGTTTGAGTCATCATTAGAGAAAATGGCTGATCTAGACTCTATCATATGCAATTCAGATCAGAGATTAAAGGTTGCCCCACACATAGTTTGTTCAATATTTAAAGGTGTATGTACCAAAACATCTACGGGTCCTGATGGAATCTCTGCCTTCTTGCTAAAAAGTTGTGCTAATGAACTTACTCCAGCATTCTGTCCTATTTTTCAGAGATCTTTAGATCTGCATAGCATTCCTTCTTTGAGGACCCCCCCCCCCTGTAATTACACCGGTTCCCAGGAAAAATTGCACAGCTGAGAACTGTGCCTTTAGACCTGTGGCTTTGCCTTCAAATATCATGAAATGTTTTGGAAGATTAGTAGTAAATGTTCTAAAAGAGGAGGTTAAACTATCGCTTGGCCCGTTGCAGTTTGCTCATAAGGCTGGACAGAGGACTGAGGATGCCATTAATTGTATCACATTTGGTAAGCAGACATTTAGAGGATACCCAAGCATATGCACATTTACTTTTTATAGATTTTAGTTCGGCTTTCAATAAACTCCAACCTAAGATATTAATCAGGAAGCTGAAGCAATTGAAAGTGTATCCTTTTTGTATTAAATGGTTTTATTCATTTTTAACAAATCGTACATAACAAGTTAGGGTCAACAACTGTTATTCTGAGGTGAAAATCACAAATATGGTGGCCCCACAGTTAGTTCATCCATTTTGTTTACTTTATATACTAATGAATGTGTTTCGCGTCGGGATAATATATATTTTTTAATTAAATTCTCAGATGACACAGCAATACTGAGCTTATTGCATAGGAACACTAGTCCTTCACAGTACTTTTTAGAAGTTGCTAGAATAGTGTGATGAAAATTCCTTGATTTTAAATGAAACAAAGACTGCTGAAATGATCTCCAACCCTAGACCTCTGCGGGATCATAGTCCTGTTACGATACATGGGAAATTAACAGATTTCATCTCATAAATACTTGGGTGATTTTTTGGACAGTTCGTTATGTTGGTCTTCTCACATCAACAGTCTGTGTTCTAGATTGCAGCAGAGGTTATATTTTTTGTAAAGGTTAAAAATATTCAGGGTAAATCAGAGGATTTTATTTCTGTTCTATCAGTCTGTTTGTGAGAGTTTGATAAGATATGGTATTACAGTATGGTATGGAAATCTGACTGTTCAATCAAAATCAAAACTTGCTCGACTTGTACTTCTTTAAAAATTGTAGGTTGGGAAGTGAAACAACGTATTCAGGAGATGTATGAGGTATCTGTTTTAAGACAAGCTGAGAAAAGTGTTGCCGATGACACATATTTTATATGAGAACTTTAACATGTTACCCTCAGGAAGACGCTTAAGGATTTTGATATGTAAATCAAATCTCTACAAAAAATATTGTGTGCCAGCTGTGGTGAAATAATTTAATAGAGAATTGCAAGGATGAAGTGGTTGTTTGGAATATTGTAGCTTGTTAATGTATTTGTTTATGTGTAAATTATTGATTGTTGTACTGTGTTATGTGAATTGTATTGTGTACTGGCCATGTCATGGAGTCCAAGACGAATTTCCCAGAAATGGGACAATAAAGTCTATTCTATTCTATTCTATGATCTATTAAATGCAATTGACAAAAAATCTAATACTATTACATATGAAGTGTCTAAATGTGTTATTTAGTTGATAATGTCATATTTAAACATGTATCAGAGATTTCTTCTTCCTTTCTTCTATAAGCGGTGCAATAAATCAGAGAGATACATACAAGCAGAGGAACAGGAATTATAGCTGGTCTCATTTATAAAAATAAAAAAAAAGTCATTTGATTTTTGTTTGAATTATTATTGTTTTTTTATGAACTGGGCTTAAGCTGCTGCTCTCATGAATCTTCTGCTGTGTGTTCATGTCCTTCTCTAAATCTTCTCATCCTCACTTTCTGATCTTCCTGTTTCTTTCCTAAAAACATCACATCAACATCATCATCTTCACACTCTTAATATTTGCATGTCAAATCCATAATGATGATGATACATGTCTCTCACCTGACGTGTGTCTCATGTAGATGTGAAAAGCTCCTAACAGACCCAACAGAACCATCATCTGGAAACACCAGACCAGCACATACACCACAGACACTGAACACACTGAACAACAACAATTAGACACAAAACAAAACCTTTATGTTTTCAGCAGTGACATGTTCAGATGTCTGTGTGCTACTGATCACTGATATCAACACAATTCACTGCTGAGATCAAGCTGAAACAAATATAATGACACTTCTCAAGAATTAACCTGTTAGCCAGCACCCCCCATTTTGGGACCCACAGCTGAAAATGACCTACCTAACTTAAAATTGTAACAGTTCCTGACTTCAGTGTGCTACACACACAATGTTTGTGTCTTTGGAAAGAAGACACGTTAGGCTTTACTATCCATCATCCAGAGTTGATAATGCTCAAAAAGATCAAAAGTTATAGAGACTGAAGAAAAAAATTGTACCACACTGTTTTTTTTTTTTCATATAAAAATACATGAAATCAGTCCTGGAGCAATCCAGAAAAGTAATGGGTTGAAAGTCACATGTCTCATGAGTTTTTGTTTCAAATCTGAAGAAGATACCATGAAAAATGAGATTCCTGCAAACATTTTTCTGAGATTTTTCTAGCCGATCGCTAAGTTACGCCCCCATCAGATGACAGGTGCGTCACAGCGTGCGTCACGCGCCGTCACGAGAGAGCGCCAGAATTCAAATAAACAATCTTCCGCATATCTTTCACTTTTTTTCTTTGTGATGGTCTCATTCTGTTTGTGACACTGCGTGCTACAAAACCATGTTGTTTTTTTACCACCAAGACGCTGTTTTTGAGCGTAATTTATTCCATAACGAACACAAACAATAGCTCTCCCTGAAGAAATGAGACGTAAACAAAGGAATAACGATCCAAATTACAACGTTATTGTTTCTTTGGACTAAAAGTTCTTGATGGAATGTTGTTCCGTGGACCCTTATCTCTCAAACTAAACTGGGATTTACAGCAGTGGATACGGTTGTGTCTCATTATCAGGATGAATCTGGTATGTACTGCGTTTTATTGTACATGTTTTGATATACTGCTTACACAAATTTAGCAAATACATTCCTTATAAGCTTTCCATCGAAAAACAGCGATCTATCGTCGATGCTTGAGGCTTAGACCTTCAGAATGATATATAGTTTGTCAAGATTAATTTTGTCCCGTTTCATTTAATCTATTCATAAACAATGACATGTGCAAACAAAGAGCAAACAAAGAGCGTTCAGAGCGCTGGCTTGAGTGTTTTACATCATTGGTGTTGCTGTGGTTTTCATATGTATCTGGACATTCATGTATTAAATTCTCACCAGGACAGGGTTTGCCTCTAATGGTCTTCTGTACGTGACTGACGTGGTTCTTCACGCTGCAGCTGATGTTTCCATCAGTTCCCTCATCCAGATCAATGCTGCTGTTTCCATCCATCAGTGGATCTCCATTCAGAGTCCAGCTGTAGAGGAGCTGATCCCCCTCAGAGGAGCAGAACACCCTCATCACCCCACTGGAGGAGCAGATGATTGACACTTCCACTGAGCCAATAGGAGCTGGAGGGAGGGACACATCACAGTCACATGACAAACACAGGACAATCTTGTTACTATTACTGGAGTATGTAGTGTGTTTACTGTGTGCTACAGGAATAAAAACCTTCACAGAGATTCAACTGATTCATTTGCATGAGAGTGAGATCTTTGGAGAACATGAGATTGTAATGAGTCTGATGAGAGAGTTTCTGTACCTTCAACAATCACTTGAAGATCTCTAGATGTATCTGAGCCGTCTGAGTGAGCGAGTGTTAATATGTAATTCCCTGAATCTGCTCTGATCACACGGTTTATTATCAGAAGCCCATTGATGACAGTCACTTCAGGTCTGTTATTATAAAGATCACATTCACTCATCCTCATCCTGTCATTCTTTACTCTACAAACTGGATCATATTGATTGTTGTTTATTCTCTTTATGATCTTCAGATCATATTTACTAGCATCCAGCACCATCAGCAGATTGAGTTTGTGTCCCAGAGCTGCGTAACAGGGATCAGGCTGATCAAACCTGCAGAACCGATCCAGACCTAAAGAACAAAACACACACAATGCACCAAAATCTACATCTATTTGCACTTTGTTGTTTATGATGTGAGAAATCGCCAGAGAGCGGAATTCAGTCAATGAGCGATGACTAATCTGAACGCCTCTGATTGGCCACTGCATTCATAAACTCAACAGAATCACGTGTGATTGGTTATAATGTGCAGCACTGTACAGCGATTAGTTTATTTCCTTTATTAGATTATGCAAACATTAAAGGGATAGTTAAACCAAAAATGAAAATTACCTCATGATTTACTCTGCCTCAAACCAACCTAGGTGTATATGACTTCCTTCTTTCAGACGAATACAATCAGAGTTATATTAAAAATGTCCTCTTGGCTCTTCCAAGCTTTATAATGGCAGTGAATGGTGGTTCAGATTTTGAAGCAAAATAAAGTGCATCCATCCATCATAAAATACTCCACACAGCTCCGGGGGGTTTAGGCCTCCTGACATAAAACGATGCGTTTGTGTAAGAAAAATATCCATATTTAAAACTTTATAAACTGTAATCTCTAGCTTCTGATAACTGTTGTACTCATGTTCACGAAAGAGTGGAGTTCCAGTGGATGACGTAGGACGTCGGTGTAGAGTAAGATCCAGTGAAAATATGTTAGTCTCACGAGAACAAAGTTTTGTTTGTAGGCACAAAGGAAGCAAAGTTTCCTTTGTTTAGCAAAGGAAAACCTGCCTCCTCTTGGCTTATATCCAGTGCCGATCCTAGACTTCTGGGGGCCCTAACCAAAACTTTGTCCGGGGGGTGGGGGGATTGGATGAGAATGGATGAGACGCATTTGTCCGTGTTTCACTCTGTTTCGAATCGCGCTCGCGGAAAGCGCTCGAGAAACAGTATCTCTTCCGCGGCTCGTATAAGCTCCCGTTTTTTTTTTTTTTAAGTAAGAGCAAGAGACTGGATGACATTCACGTTACATGATTTGGCTGATTTGTACGTAGAAATCGTGACAGCGCAGCACATTAAAAGAAACGATCATTCATGTTTTCAGAACCGCTGGCCAAAATTAAAAATGAAACTAAAATTAAAACATCTTTGAGAGCAAGGGGGCCCCCTGGTGTTTCGGGGGCCCTACGCAGCATGCGTATTCTGCCTATAGGGAGGATCGGCTCTGCTTATATCGAAATTCTCTTGACATTTTTCTTTACAAATCCTTGTTTTGTACTTCTAATTCACAACCAATGTTTTGTTTTCCTCTCTCCTCTGCGGTTCTGCATTTATCACTTCTCACCGGAGCTTACACTACACCTATGTCCTACATCATCCACTGGAACTCCACTCTCTCGTCAACGTGATAGTTATCAGAAGCTAGAGATTACAGTTTTCAGAGTTTTAAATATGGATATTTTTCTTACACAAACGCATCAATTTGCTTCAGAATGCCTTTATTAACCCCTTGGAGTCGTGTGGAGTATTTTATGATGGATAGACACAATTTATTGGATTTCTATTGGAATATTGAATCTCAACACCCATTCACTGCCATTATAAAGCTTGCCAGGATTTTATTTTAAATTTAACTCCAATTTTGAGTAAATCATGGGGTAATTTTCATCTTTGGGTGGACTATCCCTTTAAATGCATTTTACCAGATTCAGTGCATCTTGAACTTGTACGATCTGGCAGGTTTGATCAGAATGGATGTGTCTAGAAGTAGTTCTGGTTGGAGTAGCTGTATTTAACCACTTTTGATTAATTCTACACTGATTTATTTCCTCCGCTTACGCAGTCGTCATCAGAGGAGAAATCCCTGTCTGTGAATGCACTGGCTGCTTATTTCCCCGTTCTATAGAATATGACACAAATGGATTTTTAAAAGCCAATCACATCTTTTTTATTATGGTATTTTAATTCCAGGAAAGAAAAAAAATAATAGAGCCTATAGATCCCTCGCTGCCATCATAATTATTAGGTTTAATTGTAATTTACATTATTTGTTGTAGCTCAGCACTCACACATCCTTGAAGAAAATGCTGTAGTGTAGGTGACATTCATACCAGCAGATGAGAAACTCATACCATATTCTGATGTCTGTGTCGACGTAGAGGTCAAACTAGAGGTCACAGCTGCAGTAGTTGATCCTGTAATACAACATCAGCACAGAATCACCTGCTTTCTCTCTTAATTAGTAAGTAAAATTTTGCATGTTTGGTTGACTGTTTTTAGAGGCATTAAACTCTCTTGCGTTGTGACATTTACCCATCACATCTAATTTCTGACATATGAGGAAAATGCAAACAATGAAAATAAATAAAATTAAACAAATTATCAGTACATTAATGCAAAAAACAATATTAACTATAATGTGTATAAAATAACTATAATCATATTATCATCATAAAATGCACCTGAGAGAAATGTATCATATTGCATCAAATAAAAATTAACTGTTTGCAATTGCAGTAATAAGAATCAAATAACAAAATATCACTATAAATAACTGTTATTAAAAAAAAATGCAAATAAAATAACAATGCAAATAAAATGAAAGGTTGTAAGATAGTCCTTATTTTCTTTATGTAAAAAAATTATTTCTTTTGATTTTAGGGTGAAATGTTTGTTTGTTGTTAACAATTTAGTGCCATGCCAGCGACTGCTGAGAAACAAGTAAAAAAAATAGTAAAAGAAAATAAATTAACTAAACAACAAATAAAAACAAAAATGTTTTACAGTTTATTTTTTATTTAAAAAAACGTGAGACCATGAACCTAGCCTGACTTTATTAACAATTTTTCCACAAGAATCAACCAAAAAGGAGAGTCATAGAGGAGTTAAAACCATCACAATCCATCAAAATACTCTTCAGAGATACTGTATTCTGGCACAAGGGGATTCTGTGGTCAAATGTGACTTTGACATGTTCTTGACAGGTTTTGTGTGATTCTGCATCACTCTTGTTGCTGTTGTCTAGCAAATACTTCATTCATGTATTAAAATATTACCAGCAGGACAGGGTTTGGCTCCAATGGTCTTCTGTGCGTGACTGACGTGGTTCTTCAAGCTGCAGCTGATGTTTCCATCAGTTCCCTCATCCAGATCAATGCTGCTGTTTCCATCCATCAGTGGATCTCCATTCAGAGTCCAGCTGTAGAGGAGCTGATCCCCCTCAGAGGAGCAGAACACCCTCATCACCCCACTGGAGGAGCAGATGATTGACACTTCCACTGAGCCAATAGGAGCTGGAGGGAGGGACACATCACAGTCACATGACAAACACAGGAGAGTCTTGTTACTATTACTGGAGTATGTAGTGTGTTTACTGTGTGCTACAGGAATAAAAACCTTCACAGAGACTCAACTGATTCATTTGCATGAGAGTGAGATCTTTGGAGAACATGAGATTGTAATGAGTCTGATGAGAGAGTTTCTGTACCTTCAACAATCACTTGAAGATCTCTAGATGTATCTGAGCCGTCTGAGTGAGCGAGTGTTAATGTGTAATTCCCTGAATCTGCTCTGATCACACGGTTTATTATCAGAGTCCCATTAATGACTGTCACTTCAGGTCTGTTATTATAAAGATCACATTCACTCATCCTCATTCTGCCATTCTTTACTCTACAAACTGGATCATGTTGTGTGTTGTTTATTCTCTTTATGATCTTCAGGTCATATTTACTAGCATCCAGCACCATCATCAGATTGAGTTTGTGTCCCAGAGCGGCGTAACAGGGATCAGACTGATCAAACCTGCAGAACCGATCCAGACCTGAAGAACAAAACACATACGTTTATTTGATTGTATTACTGAGCCCTTCTCATAGATCTCCATTGTTTTTTTCTATATTAAGTTAATGATAATTTCTGTCTCCTAACCCAAATCCTAAACACAATCCTCACAGAAAGCAGTGCAAAACACTAGATTTATATCAAAACATAATTTGACTGATTTATAAGCATTCTTAACTAGTGAGGGTCCAGCTCACTAGTCAGTGTTCAACAGCTTTCACTAGATTAGTGCGGACATTGTGGACTAGTATAATCGAACTTGTACACACACACACACACACACACACACACAAACAGAGAGAGAGAGGTGGAGAGAGAGAATGTATCAACACATACAGACAGTCAAAGTGATACTGCTGGTAGAAATGTTTTTCGTGTCATTAATTAAAATCATACACAAATTACAGTAGAATAATCATTATCCAGAACAAAGAAATTAATTAACAAGCGTTGAACATTCATGTCTCGATCTTTAAATTAACACCTGAAGTTAGATGTTAGAGAGAGAGAGAGCTGTGAGAAGAGTAAGAGTAATGTGATGCAGTGAAAACAGAAATAGAACCAAAATTTTCAACATCAAATGTTAAAGATCTTTAAAAGGTAATGCATTTTCATCACTCAGTGAATGTTAGTTGTATAGAGGTACAAAAATCAGCTGTTGTACTCTAAGAAGACTATATACAGACTATAATTATAAAAACTATCATTTTGATTTCATAGGGTTTTAACACAGATGCTCTTTTACTGTAACTAGACACTTCCATCTAAAATATACACACTGCTAAGACCAGAAAATGTATTAAATCACTGACGACATCTTTTAAATATTTTTTTATGTGAGAGATTGATCAGCAGCATGAGTTTGATGTGAAAGTAACTGACATGCAGCAGTTTGCAGCAGCAGCATCAGTCCAAATATGAGCATCATTTCTCTAAAGTCCAGTTTCCAGAAGAGCTCAATCCAGCAGAAGAGTGTCAGATCGAGTCTCACTGACAGACAGCAGCTCTACTGACACATCAGGATATTACACGACTTTAACAAAGAAAGAGGAAGGAAGACGTTTTTCTAAGAAGGTCAATGTGGGTCAAAGGTTCCTACTTAAATACCTAAAACAGACACCGCAAATGAAGAGAAATCAACCAAAATCAACAGAATAAAGTAAAAGAGCAGAGAAATGTTGAAATAACTCCAGCAGGTCTGAGTCTGAGTCTGATGAGAGAGTTTCTGTACCTTCAACAATCACTTGAAGATCTCTAGATGTTTCTGTGCCATCTGAGCTCTTGAGTGTTAATGTGTAATTCCCTGAATCTGCTCTGATCACATGGTTTATTATCAGAGTCCCATTAATACAACCCGGTATCACGCCAAAGCGTGTAATAGACACGCTGGTCCACTGGAGGATGCGTGTGAGTGTCACGCTTTGCCTCTTCTAGGCGTGAAAATGTCACGCATGTATGAAGCTGGAGTTACCACAGAAGAACCAGCAGGGGCGATCATTTCCCCAATGACAACAACTCCACACGGACCAAACACCAGCGATAAAGTGCGTTAAAAGATGGGTTTAGATGACTTCAAAACGCATACAGGTAGGTTTCCAGCCGTCTCGTAAAATAGTCGATCGTCCCGTATTTATGAATGAAAATATTAATTTGATATTTGCCTGTCGTGGGAAATGGATCATTTAAACAGTCCACACATTTACCATATTTTTGTACCATAGTAACTGTCGCTCGACCATGTCATGTGTTGTCAATCCCTTATGAAAATTAACCATGGTTTTACTGTAGTAAAGTGGTGTTTTTTTAGTTTGTTTTTTTAGCGTGTTTATTACCATTTGTATAATCACAGTTTTACTACAAATACCATGGTAAACTATGGTTAGTGTAGCAAAACCATGGTTAATTTGTGGTTACCATGGTTTAACTAACGTATAGCAACCATGTTTTTTTAAGTTTCATTTGTATGCCCACATGAAAAAAATACTATAGTAATTTATAGTAAATAATAGTGTTTTTGAACCATACTATAGTAAAGTACTTGAAATAATTTGCTGTGGTAATTCTGTAGTTTCTGTGGTAATATAACAATTACAGTAATATAAACAAATTACTTTATCCAATACTGTACTAAGTTTTCTACAACTATAGGGTATATTATACAACAATACACTACAGTTTACTGTAGTAAAAACTAAAGTATACTACAGTATTCATTACAGTTTATCAGTTCACTATAGTTAATACTACAGTATGCTGTAGCATTCATTAACAAAGTGTTGTAAATACTATAATATATACAATATAATACACTTTACTATAGTGGTTCAAAAACACTATAGTATTTATTATAAATTACTATAGTATTTTTTCATGTGGGTAATTTTCGTAAGGGATGCACAGTAACCACAACATATACCACGCTTCATTTAAATGTAGTTTTACTGTGGTATTTGTACGTATGGTAACCACAGCACTTGTCATTTTACCATAGTAACTGTTTACTGTCTACTCTTTGTATTGAAAGCACGGTATAACACAGCACTTACCATGCTTTTACCACAGTGACTTTATTTTTAATGTGGTATTAGTAGTTAAAGCACAGAAACAACAGCAATTACCATGCTCTTACCACAGTAACTGTGTTTTTACTGTATACAATTTGTAAAGCACAGTAACCACAATGCTTTTTGTGAAGTGATTATAATTCAATATCTTTTTCTGTCTTGCAGTTACATCAGATCACATACTCCACAACAACCTGTAATCCAAGAGCTCTTTTAAGAAGCCATCTCTTGTAGTTTTATCTCTCTCTCTCTCTCTCTCTCTCAGCTTTTCCTTTCCTTTCGTATTTTTCCAAACTTTAATCCGTGATTCATTTACACATAGAAGCTCTCTCTCTTTCTGTGGTTCAAAGGTTCAGCCCTTCACAGGTAATGTTGAACACATTTAGTTATAACCAATTTGCTTTAATGAACGCATCCTTATTTTATGTGTTAATAATAACTTTCTTTACAGTCCTTCCTCTCAAATATTTTGGTCACAGATCATTTTAACACACTGTCTCATCATGTGTATATTTCTCTTCATTTCAGCTGAAAGGGAAGACCAAAGGAGGCCTGTCATGGATTTTAATTTGGCTGTATTGTGTGTGTACGGAGAAGACCAAAAGCTGCAAAGCCAAACACTTCTAATGGTACGTCTGTGTTGGTCTGAGCACCCTGACTGAACTTTACTGCAGTTACATTTCGCACAGCATGTGATATTTCTTAAACTTTGCTTTACATATCCCACGGCCTCATCAGGAAGAACCCCCAGAAAAGTCTCATGTTGAAGTAGTAATAATTCATACAATTTACCAAGTCAGCAAATTCATATGATATTGTACGAGCGTACTCATACAAAATTCTACAACTTTTAAATTCTACGACTGCTGACATTGGCCATTGCCTCAACTCTCCTGCAGATTGTGCTCATAGTAAGTAGTCAGAGTGTTTATATCAGTTTATTTTAAGTCCATTGTAGTCTTTATTAACCTTTACAAATTGGCGCAGCGTCTTCCCGTTCCAACAGTTTGTGATATCTGTCCACACCTCACTGTCTGCCTTTCTTTCCGTGTTGATCTGTCTAAGAAGAAAGAGTCTAGAATTGCTAGTTTAACTTGTCACGTGACAAATCAGATCTGCAATTAATTTGGCCAAATCAGATCACTTAAATCTACCAAAATCAACAGAATAAAGTAAAAGAGCAGAAGCAGAAATGTTGAAATAACTCCAGCAGGTCAGAGTCTCATGAGAGAGTTTCTGTACCTTCAACATTCACTTGAAGATCTCTAGATGTTACTGAGCCCCATAAGTGATCGGTGAGTGTTAATCTGTAATTCCCTGAATCTGTGCTTGTCACACAATTTATTATCAGAATACCATTAATAACGGTAACGTCAGGTCTGTTATTATAAAGATCACATTCCCTCATCCTGCCATATTTTACTGTAGAAGCTGGATCATCTTGTGTGTTGTTGTTTATTCTCTTTATTAACCACGGGAAATATTTAATAGCCTCCATAAAGTTTTAAATGTGTATAAAGAATATAATATTACAATTATAAAATAAAATATAATAAAATAATAAGGTATTCAGTAAACTAGCACACAAATGAATGCAAAAATACAATGAATTTAGAGCCAAAAACTGTCATTTTGATTTCATGGGTGTTAAAGACAGACATTCAGCTCTTTTACTCTGATTCAAGCACTTCCATCTCACATATTAATACACTGACATTATTATTTGAAGGGGAGACATTTTAGTTGAACTGATGTAACTAAAACATTGAGTAAGGTCAGTTAAATTGAATAGATTACATTTTATTCAAGTCTGTTTTTAAGAAAATGGAAAGACCTGTTAGTGTTTCACATTCAATTCTGTTGTTTATTAAAAAAAAAAATTTTTTAGCACAGCACATTTGTATGCAAATGCAATCAACAAAAAGTTAATTGTATCTGTGTTGGCATTATCGTAATATTGTGTGGTGAGTGAATAAACATGCTCTATATAGCTCCTTTCACACAGAGATTCCGGAAAATACACAGGTAATGTGTTCCGGCATTTGTTCCCGGATCGTCAGATCATCACTACGACGCACCCTTTACGCCATTGATCCGGCTTTTGTTCACACAGCGCTCGTTCCGGGACTGAACCCGGCAATGTTACTAGGTCCCAACCCGGGATCAATCCCGGAATTAATCCCGGGACGTGTTTGCGTTCACACAGAAGGCTCTCCGGCAATTTTCTGGGACCAACGTGCAGTGTGAATGGGGCTTTGATAACATCATGTAGCCGTCCACAACCAGCCCACAGTCTTTACCCTTTAGCACAACGCCAACCAAACTTCAGCATAGCATTGACTGCATAGCAGTCAGCATAGCACTTTCCATTGACTGATGTTTTTACAGTTCTACATTTGCATAAAGACATTATTTAATATATGTATATGCTGTTTTTGTCACTCTTTGGCTGCTTTTATAACAGCAGAGCTCATAATAAATCGCCATTTCAACTTTTATCCAAGTCTAAATCCAGGAAGTCTGACACAAAATCATAATGGACCATGTTCCCTTTTACTCAAAAATAATAATAAAAAAAACTGACCATCAGAAGTTTATCTAGGCTCTCTAGAGTGTTTTTGAATATTCCTCACATTAAACCACTCAAACAAAAATGTGAGGGTGAAAATGACCTGTGCTGTGAGTCAAATATACAGGAAAAACAGATGAATAAAGCAATTGTCATAAGGATATTTATAACATCAGTTATAAAGCCTACATGTGTCGTTTGAAAGTGAATAAACAATCTCTCACTGATTACTGCAGTTTGTAAAAACATTTTGTCCTGATAAAGAAGCTCAGTTTGTACTGAAATGATGAGACGGAGATCTCTGTCATTTCATCACACGAGGTCTCCATCAGCTCAGAGCTGTCCATCTGCTGCCTGTTTCAGCTTCTGCTTCATGTCGGACCTCAAATCTCCTGCAGTTCAGGAGAAATTTGACTGGTTTTCAGATCGGAATAGATCAATTACTGAAAACGATTCGTTCAGAAGAAAAAATAAATAAAATGGATTTGATCATGTTATCCAGTGTTGGTTCTGATCAAACCTTCTGTAACATGTGAGCCGGACAAGGAGGAGCGAGAATCCAAACGCAAGCACAGGTGTTTATTAAAACACAAACAGATAATCCAAACCATGAACCAGTAGAGGAGTCAGGAACATAAATCACACAGAGAAGGCAAGAGCGAGAGCATAAACCAGGAACACACATACAGGAAACAACGACCAACAAACCACAACTGAAACACAGACCTTATATGCACACAGACTTAACAAGCTAATGACACACAGGTGGAAGTAATCACACAACAAAGAGTCCAGGCAAAGGTTTATGGGAAATGTAGTCTGTGATGGAATGGCAGAGGAGTAAGCAGTGCCCTCCGGTGGAGCTCATGGCACTCCAGCTGGTGATCGTGACAAGGAGGTTGTAATGAATTCAGACTCCTGACTTAGAATTTCAATAATGAACTTAAATCTACAAACTTTTAAATGTCATTTCTGGGTTCTTTATCACAGATGCTGAACTCTATTACTGAGACTGAAACAATTCCATCTCACAAAATAATACTCCTCTAACTCTACACTGTTAATAAAACACTATTAACACAGTAAACAAAACATTTAAACACTCAAAACAGAAAACTATATTAATAAATTGCTGCAGACTACTTTGTAATGTAATATCACAGAGCTTTTATTTGAGAGATTCATCAGCAGCATGAGTTTGATGTGAAAGTGACTCACATGCAGCAGTTTGCAGCAGCAGCATCAGTCCAAAGATGAGCATCATTTCTCTAAAGTCCAGTTTCCAGAAGATCTCAATCCCAGCAGAAGAGTGTGATGCTGCTTCAGTCACACAATCACTTCTCACTCTGACAGAAGAGTGACTGACACTCAGCTGTGTTCACAATACAGTTATTAAACTACTGCACGGTTTCTGTGAGAAAAGAGGACGTTCAGATCATTATTGAAGAAGTTTGGGGTTAAAGATCTTTGCACAAGAACACAAAAATAAGTAACACATACATGTACTTTTCTGCAGATGCAAACAGAAACTGTCTGTGGTGAGAATAAAAACCACTGCTGATTAACAAACATCTACTAAAGGAAACATCTGTCACGAATTGCACAGTCAACTTTTACACAAGTCTGAATCCACGAAGTCCTAACAACACTAAAAAACTGACCATCAGAAGTTTAGAATATCTAAAGTGTTTTTCTCCATGTGGAGACACATGTAAGGAATATTCTTCACATTAAACCACTTAAACAAAAATATGAGGGTCAAAATGACCTGCACTGTGAGTCAAATATACAGGAAAAACACCTAAATAGAGCAGTTGTCATATATATATTTATGTTAGTTGTATGTGTGGCTTGAAAGTGTATTAACAAACTCTCAGTGATTACTGCAGATTGTAAAAACATTTTCTCCTGATAAAGAAGCTCAGTTTTGTAAGAAAAAAATTATTTATGAAGATGTTTATTGCAGCATAGCAGTGACAAAGTAGATGTAGTACCTTGGGTTCAGTTGGAATGAACCCCGAACATCCTAAGTTCAAACCTTTTATACAGTTTACTACCCTTCATGTAAATGAAGTTGCTCCTGATATGGTCTGTATGTTAATTAAGTTCTGACACCCCTTTGTCTTTAGGTGGTTCTTGGTCTCACCTATACAATTGATGACCATTTGCTCAGAATGTGATCATCCCAAATGATTTAAACCATTTTGAGAAATGAGCATGATCAAACATCTGTGGAGTGGAATCTGGGTCGGGGCAGGCTACAGTTTCTTACAGTTTGTGCTGAAATGATGAGACGGAGATCTCTGTCATTACTCAGGTTCATCACACGAGGTCTCCATCAGCTCAGAGCTGTCAGTCTGTTGATTATTATAGTAACAGCAGCCTGTTTCAGCTTCTGCTTCAATCTCCTGCAGTTCAAGATAAATTATACTGGATTTCAGCAATTAGATTTAATTAAATATTAAAAATTGTTTGCTCAAAAGGGAAAATGGATTCTGAAATTGGATTTGATCATGTAATCCAGTGTTGGTTCTGATCTGGATCAATCCTTCAGTGTTGCTCAAAACATTTTAGTAGGACTGGGATACATTTGATCCAAAAATATCAGGATTCAAGATGGATTTCAGGAACAAAATATTTGACTTAACGCATCTAGTGTGAAACTGTCAGACCTCTGTTGTGTGTGTCTTGTGTTCCCGCTTCTTGTTTCCTTATATGGTTAGTTTCCTGTCCTCGTTTCATGTCTTTATTAGTTAATTCAGTTCCAGGTGTGTGTGTGTGTGTGATTATGAGTTTATTACCATGTGTATTTAAGTCCTGTCTGTTGAGTTCCATGTCGTCTGGTCTACTTGTTATTCCTGGTGTTTCTGTGTGTCTGCATTGCCCTGTCTTACCTTGATGTTGTCATTAAAGACTATTATTTTGAAGTATCTCCTCGTCTCTCCCTGCTGTGTGCACCGTGACAGAAACAGGCCTCAGTAATAAACAGAAAAACAACAGCTTTCATTTCTGTGGGTTGAGATCTTGAGGGAGCGGGGCTCAGATCTCGGGACCGGTCGGGTTCTGGTGGGGTCAGAGCAGATGTTTAAACATGTGACCCAATGCATTAAACATTTTTGAATGAATTCAGTATAGAATTAGAAAGCCCTGATGATGTAAATATTAATTTAATAAAAAAAAACATTGAGATCAACACCCCCTGATTACTGCCATTTTAAAAACACTTTTCTTGATAAACAACCTCAGTTTGTACTGAATGCTCTTTCTGGTAGTGATGATAGAAACAAAACTTTGAATAAATTCATTTCAACCAGTCGAAATACTGGTCAGAATGGTGTAAATGCAACAAAAACTCAGACCAAACATGCATAGCTATAAGAACATTTTACAAATCAATTGCAAATGGTTTATTGAAAGTATAAACTATTAAATGCAATTAACAAATCATCTAATACTATTAAATATGAGGTGTCTGTGCTCTTCAGTTATAGCTGGACTCATTTTTATAAAAAAACGATTTCCGTCTGGATTTATTGTTTTTATATGTTGTTTGTTTGTTTTTTATGTCTGTTTAAATTTTAATGTGTCCTTTGTTGATGAATATGAAAACTGACTGCATTACATAAACCCTCATAAAAACCAAATTATATAGTGACTTTTGACAAGAAATACAGTTCAGTTTGAAATCATTTTATTTTTATTTAACTTGATTCAAAAGTTAATTTCAATTTCAACATGAACTCCATTTACAGTTTTAAAGAACATAGTTTATCCATAGTCTATAATAACAGAGATCTTATGAATTAAAAAACACAAAAGTGTGGCTAAACATGCTAAAAAAAATCACATAAAAACAGAAGATCTGCTGCTGCTCTCATGAATCTTCTTCTGTGTGTTCATATCATTCTCTAAATCTTCTTATTCCCACTTTCTGATCTTCCTGTTTCTCTCCTAAAAACATCACATCATCATCTTCACACTCTTAATATTTGCATGTCAAATGATGATGATAATTATCTCTCACCTGCCGTGTGTCTCATGTAGATGTGAAAAGCTCCTAACAGACCCAACAGAACCATCAGCTGGAAACACCAGACCACACAAACACCACAGACACTGAACACATGAACAACAACAATTAGACACAAAACAAAACCATCCTTCATGTTTCCAGGAGTGTGTTTGTTAAACTCATACCACATTCTGATGTCTGTGTGCTGCTGGTCACTGCAGAGTTCAAACTAGAGGTCACACTAGAGGTCAAACTAGAGGTCACAGCTGCAGTAGATACTTCTGAAATAAATCTTCAGCACAGAATCACCTGCACCAACTCCTTGTTCAAACTCTTGTTCTGTCAAGGCTGGACTATTGCAATGCTCTCTTGGCAGGTCTTCCAGACAGTTCTATCAAACCTTTACAATTAATCCAGAATGCGGCAGCAAGGTTAATCTTTAATGAGCCGAAAGAATGCACGTCACACCTCTGTTCATCAATCTGCACTGGCTACCAATAGCTGCTCGCATAAAATTCAAGACATTAATGTTTGCCTACAAAACCACCTCTGGCTCTGCTCCTCTTTACCTAAATTCAGTACTTCAGACTTATGTGCCTCTAGAAGCTTACGTTCTGCAAGTGAACGACGCATTGTTCATCCCAAAGAGGCACAATATCACTTTCACAGACTTTTACATTAACTGTTCCCTCCTGTTAGACTGACCTGCCCAACTCAATCCAGCAGCTGAATCCTTAGCCATCTACAAGAAACGGCTAAAAACACATCTCTTCCATCTTTATTTGACCCTCTAACTCTAGCACTCTCTATTCTAATTCTATTCTTAAAAAAAAAAAAACTCACACTAGCTTTTCTAATATTGATTTATTATACAATTAACAAAAACTAAAAAAAAGCCTCTAACACTTGCTCTATTCTTTTTCTGTTCTATCTGCTTTCTTTTTATTTATAATATAATTTAAAAAAAAAACTTGCTATGTGTACTGCGTTAAGCTAACTGAGACTTGTTATAGAACTTGCATATTGCTCTTTTGTTGGTTTTGATGGCTTCTTTTGTCCTCATTTGTAAGTCGCTTTGGATAAAAGCATCTGCTAAATGACTAAATGTAAATATATAAAACTTATATGAAAATGTACATTTAAAATCTATATTTGTTTAATGACATGTTTTTATTTTTTTACCAAATACTGAACTACCAAGGGAGGTATTTTTGTTAAAAAATTGAGGAAATAAATCTATTCAAATCAATTTAATAGAGATATCAGTATTGGTATCTATATGATTTCACGATTAACTTATATTTTTCCATTTCTGAAGATAAAATGAATAATTACAGTTATTCAAAATTATATATTTAAAAGTAATAATTTTTAATGACCATCTACGGAAGAAGATGCAGGACGAGCATCATTACTTCGGACTCATTTGGTATAACCACTTTTTTGAGTAACAACCATGAAATGTTTGTTTTATGTTATACTGTATGTAAAAAGTCTAAACAGATAAAAATTAATTAATTAATTAATAAATAAATAAAGAACAGATGCTTTGACTGAATTCCTCCAGACATTCAGTAATGAGCTGCAATAAAAACCTTCACAGAGATTCAACTGATTCATTTGCATGAGAGTGAGATCTTTGGAGAACATGAGATTGCAATGAGTCTGATGAGAGAGTTTCTGTACCTTCAACAATCACTTGAAGATCTCTAGATGTTTTTGTGCCGTCTGAGTGAGAGACTGTTAATGTGTAATTCCCTGAATCTGCTCTGATCACACGGTTTATTATCAGAGTCCCATTAATGACTGTCACTTCAGTTCTGTTATTATAAAGATCACATTCATTCATCCTCATCCTGCCATTCTTTACTCTACAAACTGGATCATCTTGTGGGTTGTATATCCTCTTACGTATCTTCAGGTCATATTCACTCGCGTCCAGCACCATCATCAGATTGAGTTTGTGTCCCAGAGCTGCGTAACAGGGATCAGACTGATTAAACCTGCAGAACTGATCCAGACCTGAAGAACAAAACACACACACACACACACACACACACACACACACGTTTGTTTCTGTGAATTGTGGGGACTTTCCATAGACTTCTATTACTTTTATACTGACCAAACAATATTTTCTATCCCCTAAACCTAAACCTACCCCTTACAGAAAATCTGTTTGCATTCTTACACTTTCAGATAAACATAATTTACTATTTTTATTCATTTTTTCCCCTTGTGGGGATTGCAGGCCGGTCCCCACAATGTCAAAAATGTCAGGTTTTACTATCCTTGTGGGGACATTTGGTCCTTACAATATTGTAGCATAAACAAGTACACACACACACACACACACACACACACACACACACACACACACAGAGTGTATAAAGTCAGAGAAAACAGAGTAAAAGAAGAAGTTAGACAGAGAGCGATAAAAAAGAAAAATCAGTAGAAATTGTTTACTAAAAAAATAAACCATTTTAATAAAATGTTTAGTAGCTCTTTAAAAGGTAAAGTAATATGTTTTAGTTGCTCAGTAAAAGTACAGCTGTTATACTCTGCACAATGAGATTGTATACAGATAAAGGAGGTTGTGTAGAATTCAGACTCCTGACTTAGAATTTCAATAATGAATTTAAAGCCACAAACTTCTAATTTAGATTTAATGGGTCTTTATCACAGATGCTGAACTCTATTAACTGTGACTGAAACTCTTCTGTCTCGCAAATGAACACTCCACAACTCTACACTTTTAAGAAAACACTATTAAACATTAAACAAAACATTTAAACACCTAAAACAGAAAACACTATTACTAGATCACTGCATACTGTTTTGTAATGTAACATATTTCAGTGTTTTTATGTGAGAGATTGATCATCAGCATGTGTTTGATGTGAAAGTGACTCACATGCAGCAGTTTGCAGCAGCAGCATCAGTCCAAAGATGAGCATCATTTCTCTAAAGTCCAGTTTCCAGAAGAGCTCAATCCAGCAGAAGAGTGTGATGCTGCTTCAGTCACACAATCACTTCTCACTCTGACAGAAGAGTGACTGACACTCAGCTGTGCTCACAATACAGTTATTAAACTACTGCACGGTTTCTGTGAGAAAAGGAAGTTGAGAGCATTCACATTGTGGGGTTTAAGATCTTGCACAAGAACACAAAAATAACTAACAGTGCTATTATATCTTTGTAAGACCATAAGCAAAATCTAGCTGTGGTGAGAATAAAAACAATTGCTGACTAACAAACATCCACTAAAAGTAACATCTGTCACGATTTGCACGTCTTCTGTTAACTTTTACCCAAGTCTGAATCCATGAGCTCTGACACAAAATCATAATGGAAGATGTTCCCTGTTACTGCACTAAAGAACTGACCATATTCCTCATGTTAGATCATGAATGAGGTTGCATCAGGAATGAAGAGTCAGGGAATGAGTCTTTTATTAATGTCCCTTACTAGTCAAGTGTCAGATCTGGGGTCTCATTTATAAAACTCTCAGTAGATTTCATCCTAAAATGTACGTAGGCACAAAAGCTAGATTTTGCATACGCACAAAAGTTTTCAGATTTATAAAACCATACGTACGCCAGAACCTGCGCAAAAATCCCTTTATAAATCCCAGTCAGGGGAAGATTGTGCGTACTTGTATCTCCACCTCGTCTCCTCCCTGAAATAACCATATAACACCTATTTTTACTATGCATAACCTCATCTGCATATAATTTCAATGCACATTCCCATGCACGTGACACCATGTTTAACACCGTCAAAGGGCAGTTGTGGCCTAATGGTTAGAGAGTCGGACTTGTAACCCAAAGGTTGCAGGTTCGAGTTTCAGGTCCAGCAGGGATTGTAGGTAGGGGGAGTGAATAACCAGCGCTCTCTTCCACCTTCAATACCACGACTGAGATGAGATCCTTGAGCAAGGCACTGAACCCCCAACTGCTCCCCGGGCGCCGCAGCATTGGCTGCCCACTACTGTGTGTGCGTGCGTGCACTTGGATGGGTGAAATGCAGAGCACAAATTCCAAGTATGGGTCACCATAATTGACCACACATCACTTCCTTTCCTTCCTTTCACATTACATCACATTAAGGAAATATGAGATACGGACTATAAATTCCATTTGTGCCATACACTTGAATTTTTATTGCTAAAAATCATCCAGAATTCTTGTGATGTTTTAGCATAAATATATAAAACTATCTATAAAAACAAAACTGATTTAAATAGTCCTCAGTCTTCACTGGGGATATGTCTCTGGGGCTCATCGCTGACGATCAGGGCCATAGACATCATTTCCCGGCGCCGATCCACCATCTGATCCGGACACGGACTGAGAAACAGAATAAGAAAGAAACAAATATTAGCGTAGATGCCAATCTTCTTACGATTACATCGTGTGTTATGAGGAGTGTTCCCGGTTCCAGTTGATCTAATTAATGCAGCCTAACAATCCTTTAACGGATTTGAATAATAGAAGTGTAGTAGTGTGTTATGTGTAAGCCAGGTTAAAGAGATGGGTCTTTAATCTAGATTTAAACTGACAGAGTGTGTCTGCTTCCCGAACAGTGTTAGGTAGATTGTTCCAGAGTTTGGGTGCTAAATAGGAAAAGGATCTGCTGCCCGCAGTCGATTTTGATATTCTAGGTATTATCAAATGGCCAGAGTTTTGAGAATGCAGCGGACGTGAAGGACTATAGTGTGATAGGAGCTCGCTCAAGTACTGAGGAGCTAAGCCATTCAGAGCTTTATAAGTCATTAACAAGATTTTAAAATCTATACAATGTTTGATAGGGAGCCAGTGCAGTGTTGACAGAACCGGGCTAATATGGTCATACTTCCTTGTTCTAGTAAGAACTCTAGCTGCTGCATTTTGGACCAACTGTAGTTTGTGGATCAAGCGTGCAGAACAACCACCCAGTAAAGCATTACAATAGTCTAACCTTGAGGTCATAAACGCATGAATTAGCATTTCTGCATTTGACGTTGAGAGCATAGGTCGCAATTTAGATATGTTTTTGAGATGGAAGAACGCAGTTTTACAGATGCTAGAAACATGGCTTTCAAAAGAAAGATTGCTATCAAACATTGCTACACCTAGGTTCCTAACTGATGAAGAAGAAGAATTGACAGAGCAGCCGTCAAGTGTTAGATAGTGTTCTAAGTTATTACATGTGGGGATAATTAACACCTCTGTTTTTTCAGAATTTAGCAGTAAGAAATTACTCGTCATCCAGTTTTTTATATCGACTATGCATTCCGTTAGTTTCTCAATTTGGTGTGTTTCACCGGGCCGTGAAGAAATATAGAGCTGAGTATCATCAGCATAACAGTGAAAGCTAACACCATGTCTCCTGATAATATCTCCCAAGGGTAACATGTAAAGCGTGAAAAGTAACGGCCCTAGTACTGAGCCTTGAGGTACTCCATACATTCACTGCTACGAACTGATGGCGGTCAGATAAGTATGATTTGAACCATACTAAGGCACTTCCACTAATGCCAACAAAGTTTTCTAGTCTATTTAAAAGAATGTTGTGGTCGATGGTGTCGAACGCAGCGCTAAGATCCAGTAGAACTAATAAAGAGATACAACCACGATCAGATGATAGAAGCAGATCATTTGTAACTCTAATGAGAGCAGTCTCAGTATTATGATACTGTCTAAATCCTGACTGGAAATCCTCACAGATACCATTTTTCTCAAAGAAGGAATATAATTGTGAGGATACTACCTTTTCTAGTATCTTTGCCAGAAAAGGGAGATTTGAGATCGGTTTGTAATTAACTAGATCTTTGGGGTCAAGTTGTGTTTTTTTAATAAGAGGCTTCATAACAGCCAATTTGAAGGTTTTGGGGACATATCCTAATGACAATGATGAATTAATAATAGCCAAAAGAGGATCTATGACTTCTGGAAGCAGCACTTTTATTAGTTTAGATGGAATAGGGTCTAACATACATGTTGTTGGTTTAGATGATTTAACAAGTTTATACAATTCTTCCTCTCCTATAGTAGAAAATGAGTGGAATTGTTCCTCAGAGGATCTGATGCGATACTGTAGCAGACGGCTGCATGGTTACAATTTTATCTCTGATAGTATCGATCTTGAAAGTAAAGTAGTTCATAAAGTCATTACTGCTGTGCTCTTGGGAAATGCCAACAACTGTTGATGCTTTATTTTTCGTCAATTTAGTGACTGTATTGAATAAATACCGGGGGTTATGTTTGTTTTCTTCTAGAAGAGATGAAAAGTAATCAGATCTAGCAGTTTTTAATGCTTTTCTTAAGGATAGGATACTTTCCCGCCAAGCAATACGAAATACCTCTAGTTTTGTTTTCCTCCAGCTGCGCTCCATTTTCCGGGCTGCTCTCTTTAGGGTGCGAGTGTGCTCATTATACCATGGTGTTGGACTCTTTTCCTTAATCTTCTTTAAGCGTAAAGGAGCAACTGTATCTAAAGTGCTAGAAAAAAGAGAGTCCATAGTTTCTGTTACATCATCAAGTTGTTCTGAGCTGTTGGATATGCTGAGGAATTGAGATAAATCAGGAAGATTACTTACAAAGCAGTCTTTTGTGCTAGAAGTGATGGTTCTACCATACTTGTAAGGAGTAGAATTTACAGTTTTAGCTATATGGAGTTTACACAAGACTAGATAATGATCTGAGATATCATCGCTTTGCTGCAGAATTTCAACACCACTAACATCAATTCCATGTGACAGTATTAAATCTAGAGTATGATTTCGACAATGAGTAGGTCCTGAAATGTGTTGTCTATCCCCAATAGTGTTCAGAATGTCTATGAATGCTGATCCAAATGCATCTTTTTCATTATCGACATGGATATTAAAATCGCCAACAATTAAGACTTTATCTGCAGCCAGTACTAACTCTGTGTGGTGCCCTGGTGCCCTGTATACAGTAGCCAGTACAAACATCACAGGGGATTTATTACTGACATGTGTTTCTCTAGATAATGTTATACACAGCACCATAACTTCAAATGAGTTATACTTAAAGCCTGCCCTCTGAGAAATACTGAGAATATTTGTGTAAAGTGTGCATCATTGATCATTGTAATGTTCTCGCTAAAAATATTCTCATAACATGAGATCTGCAGTTTAGTTTGATGAATTATTGTGCACCTATAGCACTCCTCTCTGTCATTAAAACATAGCATGCCACAGGAAAAGTGTCCAAGCTCATCCACTACAAATATTTATAAATTCATATAATTTTGGTTTAACTTTTGCAATGACTTTATGTAATTTTAGTCCTTATCTCCATTAATGAGAGTGGAATATTTAATATAAATGTGTATATTGACATGAAAACTAAGTTTAAAATCGTTGTTTACTCCATTAATTTTCTCACTCCAGGAAAAATAGTTTGTACACATGGGTCAGAGTTTGCTTGCAGGTGCACTAATTTTCCCGTCAAGTTTGTTTTTATGAATCCCACCTTTTGCCTAGAAATTGGCGTACGCCTCTTTCAAGGCAGGTTTTGTGTGTAAGCAACGGTTATAAATGAGGCCCCAGATGTAATGAAACATTAGCCACATTTAAATCCAGACTCAAAACTCATCTGTTTAGCTGTGCATTTACTGAATGAGCACTATGCTATGTCCGAACTGACTGAACTGTATTTTATGTATAATCATTTTCTATTCTTAACTGTTTTAATTCATTTTACAACCCCAAATCAGAAAAAGTTGGGACAGTATGGAAAACGCAAATAAACAAAGAAAGTAGTGATTTCTAAATTTACTTTGACTTGTATTTCATTGCAGACAATATGAACACAAAATATTTCATGTTTTGTCTGGTCAACTTCATGTCATTTGTAAATATACATCCTTTCCTGTCATTCAGACCTGCAACACATTCCAAAAAAAGTTGGGACAGTAAAGCATTTACCACTTTGTAATGTTGCCATTCCTTTTCACAACACTTAAAAGACGTTTAGGGACTGAAGACACGAAGTGATGAAGTGTTTCAGGTGTAATTTTGTCCCATTCTTCCTGCAAACAAGTCTTAAGGTGGGCAACAGTACGGGGTCTTCGTTGTCGCATTTTGCGCTTCATTCTCTATTGGAGACAGGTCGGGACTGCAGGCAGGCCAGTCAAGTACCCGTACCCTCTTCCTCCGCAGCCAGGACTTTGTAATGTGTGCAGAATGTGGTTTTGCATCGTCTTGTTGAAATATGCATGGACGTCCCTGGAAAAGATGTCTTCTTGAAGGCAGCATATTGTGCTCCAAAATCTCTATGTACTTTTCAGCATTAATGGTGCCATCACAGAAGTGCAAGTTACCTTTGCCAAGGGCACTGACACAACCCCATACCATGACAGACCCTGGCTTTTGGACTTGTTGCTGGTAACAGTCTGGATGATCCTTTTCTTCTTTGGTCCGGAGCACACGGCGTCCATTCCTCCCAAAAAATACCTGAAATACTGATTCATCTGACCACAGTACACGTTTCCACTGTGTGATGGTCCATCCCAGATGCCTCCGAGCCCAGAGAAGTCGACGGCGCTTCTGGACACTGTTAACATAGGGCTTCCTTATGGCACAGTACAGTTTTAACTGGCATTTGTGGATGTAACTACATATTGTGGTACTTGACAAAGGTTTGCCAAAGTAGTCCTGAGCCCATGTGGTGATATCGCTTATAGATGAATGACGATTCTTGATGCAGTGCCGCCTGAGGGATCGGAGATCACGGTTGTTCAGCTTAGGCTTGCGCCCTTGTCCTTTACGCACTGAAATTCCTCCAGATTCCTTGAATCTTTTAATTATGTTATGCACTGTTGAAGGTGAAATATCCAAATCTCTTCCTATCTTTCTTTGAGGAACATTGTTTTTAAACATTTCAATAATTTTCTCACGTATTTGTTGGCAAACTGGCGATCCTCGGCCCATCTTTGCTCCTAAAGGACTAGACCTTTCTTGGATGCTGCTTTTGTACCAAATCATAATTACAATCACCTGTTGACATCAACTGTTTCAAATCACATCATTATTTAACCAATTTACCTCATTACTAGCCCTAAATTGCTCCTGTCCCAACTTTTTTTGGAATGTGTTGCAGGTCTGAATGACAGGAAAGGATGTATATTTACAAATGACATGAAGTTGACCAGACAAAGCATGAAATATTTTGTGTTCATATTGTCTGCAATGAAATACAAGTCAAAGTAAATTTAGAAATCACTACTTTCTTTTTTTATTTGCGTTTTCCATACTGTCCCAACTTTTTCTGATTTGGGGTTGTAAATAAATATTTAAATCATTTTAAAAGTTTTTAAATTCCTTGTTTTATTTGGCGATGGTGAGGACTGGTGCAGAGGTGGTGGGAGAGGGAGGCTGGGTGGGAGTTCAGGATGCTCAGGGGGCTTAGGAACGGTGCGTGCAGCCCACACACACCACAAGGCTACTTCCATCACCGTGAGCGCCAGCGACAGGGGAACGACCTCAGTGGTCATTATCGTACTGGCATGTTATTCAGGGCAGACAAATATTTCCTGACAGACAGACAGATCAAGGCAGACAGACAGTTCAAATATGATCTCCGTGGTCATTTCAGGGCAGGCAGACAGTTCAGACAAAGGCAGGAGAAGAGGGAGCATGTCTGCATAAATATCCATATCACACTCTATCAAGTCCCCAGAGTCCAGTTGGATCTCACCCTCAGCGGTGGTGAAGTGGGGGGGGGGCTTTCTTCCAAGCCCTCGCGCTCCCTTGTATCTTCCACCAGCACGTGCTCAGAAGCCGGCTCCCGCACCTGGTCTGACGTCACATGAGGCTCTGGCTCCGGGGCGATTCTCAGCACTGTCGCTTCTATAGGCGATGGCTCATTGGTTGCGGCGGGCTCTGGCTTATGCTCCGCGCTGCGGGTTTGATGGTGGGCTGGGCTCTGGGTTAGGAGTGGGGCTAATGTCATCGTCCGTGATGTCCATGGTGAGTGGTGATTTGCAGGACGCCAGCACCCACTCAGTGAAGGCGGCGAGGCTCTCTCGAGGACCATCTCACTCGTGGCAGTTGGCCGGGTAGTGTGTGAGGTTGGCCTGGAACACAAAGTCTCTAGTGTGGTCCTCGAGAGAGCAATCCCCCTGCT
The DNA here is from genome assembly GCA_027422415.1 of Schizothorax lantsangensis. Classification (NCBI taxonomy): domain Eukaryota; kingdom Metazoa; phylum Chordata; class Actinopteri; order Cypriniformes; family Cyprinidae; genus Schizothorax; species Schizothorax lantsangensis. Next base: position 1,386,399 of record CM049861.1, on the reverse strand, counting down.
CCAGCAGGAGAATTAGTACAGCAGGGTCATCCATTACAAAAACAAAAACTTAAAAAAAACGACAAAATAAAACGGGGGAAAAGGCGCTGCTTACTTTTGATCACTTCTTTTTTGGTCAAGTATTCTGTCATGCTACTGCTGTTAGGGAGACAAATGCACGACGAAGATTATAACAACAAATCCTTTTAATGGTAATCCACACGAGGAAGAGGGTCTAACACACAGGGTAACATTCAACAAAACCTGACAAAGACTAATAGGACAGACTGGACTATAAATGCTGAAGCTAATGAAGATAATAATGACACACACCTTAACTAAATGACAATAATCAGACACAGATGGGAAACTAGGTCACAGAGCACATGAGGAGAAAACACAACAGAACAGGTCCATGATTCTGACAGTGGTCTGATCTCAACAGTTTTTGAGACAATCAGTTTAGGCATGAATGTCATGTGACTGATGACTTCGAAGCAAAAATGACTAAAATATAATGAATTATTAAAGACATATAGGCATGTAATTTGCTAAATAAATAAATAAATGAGAAAAGAGGAAGTCAGAGAGCCGTTAGCAGCAATATAGCTGAACCATGTGATAATGTGTGAAAAGAAGAATAGAAGCACAATATATATTTCTTTCTTCTTTTTAAAAAAAAAAATGTTAGCTTAGTTTGCAAGCTCCTTAAAAGATAAATTAATATGTTTAATCAGTCAGCGAATGCTATTTGTATTTCCTGGTACATAATAAGCAGTTATACTTCACAGAATGAGCTTTCTAAGGAGCTCTGTCATTAGGGGAATTCAGACTCCTGCATTTATTTCTGAATTTCCACCTCAAACTTCTAAAGACACAACTAACTTTTGGGGGTCTTCAATGAAGATATCCATATCTTTTACTGTAAATTTTGCACTCAATTGAATATTATTGTGTTTTATTTCAGAGATTGATCTGATTGATCAGCAGCATGAGTTTGATGTGAAAGTGATTCCCATGCAGCAGTTTGTAGCAGCAGCATCAGTCCAAAGATGAGCATCATTTCTCTAAAGTCCAGTTTCCAGAAGAGCTCGATCCCAGCAGAAGAGTGTGATGCTGCTTCACATTGTCTGGACTTCTGTCCATCTGTGTTCTGGCTCTCATCAAGCGTCACAATGAGGAAATATCTGAAGAAGTTTCCGCCTATGGGGGAAGGTGCTACTGCAGTAAGTCTGCACGAAAATAAATCTAAAACAGTGGAACTAGGAGAAATGTGTAGAAGAAGAAAAAGAAGAAGTAACATTTATTAAACTGTAGCTTGTTGCAACAATAAATGATGTTGTTGCTATTTGAACTAGTCAAGTTAGAATTTAACATGGATAGTCTAAACCGGATAGTAACTCTGGGAAATCAGGGGGTTAGCCCCAAGTGAAATTTTCAACACACTTTCAAAGTCAGCTGAGATATAGCACCTCCATTTGTGCCATCAAGGCAATGGCTCGCTTAGATGTATTGTCACATTTGTCAACTTCATGGGCCCTTAACTTCAGAATAGCACCAACAATGCAATGGCTCATTCAGTTTAATTCACATTTATTTGTACAGTGCTTTTCACATTGCATATTTTTTCAAAGCAGCTTTACAGAAAATACATTTATCTCTGCTGCAAATCCAGAATAGTTTTTTTATAAGAGATTGTAAAATAGTATACATTATAGTATCTCATATAGGCCTATGCATTTAAACAAACTTCATGTGCATTTTAAAGGTAACATGATTATGTTGTATGATGATCCAGAGCTGACGTCATCTGAAATCTTCATAAGAGGCTGGATCCAAACTGAAGCTGTCTTAATCTCTAGTTACCTTGGGATGAGTCCATATAAAAATGGTAGGCAGGGTATAAGCTGTAACTTGGTATAGTGAATGGTATATTGAAAATGTTGTGTTATGATCTTGTATTAAGGGCATAAGTTTGATTTTGGCATTGGTGGGAACATAATGGCAGACAACAGACATTTAATTGTTTTATCAAAATTATTGCTATAGGGACAATTTATAGTTGCTGGATATTGATAGGATCTACTTTTACTCAAGTACTTGATTTGTGCACTTTGTCCTCCACTGGGCATCACATTAAGTTTAGTCATTCATGTTTAATCCAAATGGATGGCAATTTTATATGTAATTCAAACACTTAAATAATATAATAAAATAATAAAATGGTCATAAGGACAACTTTAATGCTACTTTTAGACTGTGTATGTGGGTGTTTTTGAAAGTATACTTAGAGAAAATGTATTTATGTAAATATGTTATGCATTCTAGCTTTAATATTGCCACATTGACTTCTGGATACACTGTTTTGCTTCCTTCCTTCTTCATCCATGCAGGAGAAAATGGCATTAAACCAACTTCTAGGTGTTTGTCTGGAAGTATCTGAATATGTTTCTGCCAATGGCATTACCAGGGTTCTGTTGTGTGTGTCACTGTCCAATAGTTTCCTGTCTGTTTCATGTCATTATGTTTGTTCCAGGTGTTGTGTTTATTACCCTGTTATATTAAGTTTTATCTGGTTCCCGTGTATCTGTCTAATCTGCCTTGATGTCATTAAAGACTATTATTTGAGTTTAGTGGTGGTGACAGAAGACCATACAACATGAGGCGCCCATTCACCCTGTTTTGTTCGTGAAAAGTGTTTCTGGTTGTCTGTTTGTCCCGCGGCAAGGAAGTCCCGCCATCATGCCCTAGTCATTCGGGTGGGGAGTTCGGCGGGGATCGCCGCAAGTGCCGCGAGTCCACTGGCCGTGAGCCCTCATGCCCACCGATCGCGGGAGGAGATATCCGCCGCCGGCGGGTTGCCTAGCTCTCCCCCATGCGCGCCGTTCGCGGGAGATCACGCCACCGGCCCGCCGCTGACTCAATGCCCGCCGGATCGCCGCTGACTCAAGCCCGCCGGATCGCAGCTGACTCAAGCCTGCCGGATCGACGCTGACTCATGCCCGCCGGCCGCCGCTATCCCTAGCCCAGTGGATCAAGTCCACATGTCACGGCCAGGAGTGCCGTGTGACTGTCTTGTTGTGCCCACAGGAACATTTTAAAGAACCTTGTCTTGTCCACAGAGACTCGTCTGGGGCAGGCGGCTCCTCTTGTTGTGGCCATGGAGGCCATTCTAGCCGCCTGCCCCCCTGTCGTAGATGTGGAAGCGGTTGCTGAGGGACCCTGTAAGGGCCCCTGATGTCATGCCCAGAGGAAGCCTCAGCTTCCAAGCCAGCCCAGGAGGGCTTCTGGTTCCTGTGGGCTGTCCTATCCTGTCTGTCTGGCCCTGGAGGGCTTTCCTGTCTTGTTTTGTACTGTTCTGTCTGTTTAGCCCCGGAGGGCTCCTGATACCCCCTCACTTCCCCAGGGAATTTTTTTTGGGGGGGTAGTATGAGTTCCGGCTGTAGGGGCCGGGCCGAGGGGACCGAAGTCAAGGCCCCGAAGACCATCTGCCATGGCCTCCAGAGCTCCCAGCTCCGCCATGGCCTTCAGAGCTCCCAGCTCCGCCATGGCCTCCAGAGCTCCCAGTTCCGCCATGGCCACCTGAGCTCCCTGCACCGCCATGGTCCCTGTCTGTCTGTCTGGAGGTCCCCGTCCTGTGTTCCTGTCCGTGTTTGTCCTGAGGGGCCTCCAGAGCACCCACCCCCCCTCCCCGATGGAACTGTTAAGGCTCGGGATGAGCCTTTCGGGAGGGGGGAGTTATGTCAGGGTTCTGTTGTGTGTGTCATGTGTTCCCGCCTCCTGTGTCCATATTTGGTTTGTTTCCTGTCCTTGTTTCATGTCATTATGAGTTAAGTATGTTCCAGCTGTGTTTATGTGATTATGTGTTAATTACCCTGTGTATTTAGTTCCTGTCTTTTGAGTTTGATGTCGTCTGGTCTACTCGTTACTTCCCGGTGTATCCTGTCTCTGAGTCCTGCCTTGATGTCATTTAAAGACTATTATTTGAGTTTACGTCCTCGTCTCCGTGTTCCTGTTCCTCCCTTGTGTGTGCACCGTGACATCAACACAGATCTACAAATGTTTTAAATATTCAGTACTAAAGTGGAAAGATCTGATACAAACATTCAATTAAAATTACAATTATATTAACAATCCCCTCACTGAGTAGCCTATTACAGTTTTTAAAAACACTTTCATTACTCAAGTTCAGCACACGAGGTCTCCATCAGCACAGAGCTATCGATCTGATGCCTTTTGGGATTTGTAATGTTTTACTGTTTACTGTCTGTGTTCTGTGTCTCTGACTGAAACCTGAAGCCAACATTTCCAGCATTTTAAAACTAATATGAATCCTTTGCCTAAAAAAATATATTTATGGGGAAGTTGAAAGCGGAAGTCTTTTTTTTTTTTTTTTTTTAGTATGATATGCTATATATATACAGGTGCATCTCAATAAATTAGAATGTCGTGAAAAAGTTCATTTGTTCTTGTAACTTATTTCAAAAAGTGAAACTTTCATATATTTTAGATTCATTACATGTAAAGTAAAACATTTTTTTTTTTTTAAATGTTTTAATTTTGACGATTAGAGTTTACAGCTCATGAAAGTCAAAAATCAGTATCTCAAAATATTAGAATATTTACATTTGAGTTTCAATTAATGACCATCCATGCAGTATAAATTCTGTGTATCTCTTGTTCTTTGAAACCACAATAAAGGGGAAGACTGCTGACAATGATCCAGAAGACGAACATTGACGCCCTCCATAAAGAGGGTAAGTCACAGAGGGTCATTACTGAAAGGTGTGGCTGTTTACAGAGTGCTGTATCAAAGCATATTAAATGCAAAATTGACTGGAAGGAAGAATTTGGGTAGGAAAAGGTGCACAAGCAACAGGGATGACCGCAAGCTTGAGAATACAGTCAAGCAAAGCTGATTAAAACACTTGTGAGAGCTTCACAAGGAGTGAACTGAAGCTGGAGTCAGTGCATCAAGAGTCACCACGCTCAGACGTCTTCAGGAAAAGGGCTACCAAGACACTTCTGAACCAGAGACAACGTCAGAAGCATCTTACCTGGGCTGTGGAGAAAAATAACTGGACTGTTGCTCAGTGGTCCAAAGTCCTCTTTTCAGATGAAAGTAAATTTTGCATTTCATTTGGAAATCAAGGTCCCAGAGTCTGGAGGAAGAGTGTAGAGGCTCAGAATCCATGTTGCTTGCAGTGGCGGCTTGTCAGGGGAGGCAAGGGAGGCACAGCCTCCCCAAAATTTTGAGGTGAAAATGGGAGGAGGAGGACGATTTAATGTTAATACAATTCACAATTAATTTCAGTTCATGTCTCAAAATGAGTATTTTTTGTTTGTAATTTCACAGCTGTAATATCACAACATGCTACTGAAGTTGGAAAACGCCGCTTTTCTGTCGCGAAACGCGAATGTGCCGAATCTGCTGATGTAATTACAACCGCTAAGTGATAGAGAAGGGTAGGGGGAGGCTGGGGGAGCGCTGAGCTCTCGTGCCTCCATTGGTAAAAAAAAATTAGCCAATCAGCATCGAGTGTTCACTTTCAGCGCTGAGGAGTGTTGAGAAAAGAAACCTCGCAAGGGAGGCTAGCCTCCCTTCTGGTATATCAACCAATCATTATAGAGACGTAAATTACGTGATATTAGTTTGAACGTCTCCCGCTGTGCTGATAATGTACAAAGTAATAGATACCCTACAATCTCAGAAATAAAGGTGCAAAAGCTGTCTCTGGAGCATCTTTTCAAAAGATAATAATCTGAGGTACTAATATGGACCCTGCTGTGGTAAATTAGGTACAAAGTGTGTTTGAAACTCTACTGCCATAGGAATTAACTGAAATCTCTGCTTCACACTTGTGCAGTGAATTGTGGGATTGACAGAGGACCAGAGAAAGTGATGAGACAAGAGTGTATGTTTTGACCATTTCATTTCCTATTTGGAAAGGAGTAACGAGAAAGGAAAAGACGGTTCGTTCTGAACTGTTTTATTTGAAATGAGGGAACGGATTTAGTCACGTATTTAAAATACAAAATATAAGAAACTGTATGTCATTACATTTTCAATGAGTGGTAATCAAATTAGTTACATCCAAGAAGTATTTTAGATTACCAAAGTGATTACTTTGAATTTTAATGTCATTTATTTCATTTAAACATGAATGTAAACTGTAACAGGCCATTGTTGTTAATTGATTTTCTGATTTGGACAGTCTGTAAAAGCATCTAAACTCATAAGTTTCATATCCCTTGAAGGAATATGCCAAAGGTTGAATGAGATTTATAAAATTTCTGTGCTATTTTTATTATAAGTAACTGTCCAAATAATCATTTCTATAACAGATGTTTACATACACTCCAAAAGACAAAATAACCGAATACATTTAAAATTATTATAAAAAATTTAATTGCTGCATTCAAATATTTTACATAGCCTTGAATCTTATTGTCTGTCATTATCTGGATGATCCACGAATGTCTTCATGTTTTCCTTCCTTGTAGGTCCTGCTCATTCTCAGTTTTCAGCATCTTCTGCATATTGAACCCTTTCCAGCAGTGACTATGATTTTGAGATCCATCTTTTCACACAGGGCAATCGAGGTCTCATAAACAACTATTACAAAGTTGGTGAAAACATTTATTGTTGTGCAAGAAAAACACAAGGCATAAAGTGAAGGGTGTAAAACTTTTGAACAGATTAATGTATACATTTTTCTCATTTTGTTTAAAGACCATACATACAGTATATATTTTCATTTAGTACTACTGTTCAGAATCTAACACTTACATGTTTACAATTTACCCTGTTCAAAACAACCGAGAGGGCCACAGTCCTGCAGAGTTTAGTCCAACCCTTATTAAACACACCTGAATAAGCTCAACAAAGAAAAAAAATTTGAATCTGTAGTAAAAAATACATTTTAAAAGTAACCTGTCTATATTAACAAAGATAGCTTGTAAATAAAAAGTACATAAGTATGTCTAAACATTTTAAAATCATGTAGGAAATGCAGGATCTGCTGCTGCTCTCATGAAATCTTTGCTGTTTTCATGTCCTTCTCTAAATCTTCTCATTCCTCACTTTCTGATCTTCCTGTTTCTTTCCTAAAAGCATCACTTTCATCACATCACATCATTTTCACACTCTTAATATTTGATGTCAAATCCATAATCAGGGCCGTTTCTAGCCATTTTGACACCCTAAGGCGAAATCCCTTTTTCCCCCCCCCCCCCCCCCCCCCATCCCCCATCCCCATTCCCACCTCCATCCCCTCAACAACAACTCTCTCACACCCAAACAAGATAATTAAGATTACATACAAAATAACACAAAACTGATTTATGAACACTCAAATCTTAAATAAACAACATTGATACTTTTACAAATTATATTGTATATTGGTTATATATATTTTCTTTTTCAGACATCAGTTGTTTTGTCAAATCCAAATTGGTTTTCATAGTAACGACACTAATTTGTGGAATTCAGCGCATTGTAAGTTCCACAAATCTAACACATAGGCCTATTTGTAAATTGACTGTTAAAATAAAAACAGTTTGCACAGTTTATTATCTGTGATACCATTACAGCCACTGGATGCCTGTATAGCTCTATCTAACAATCCTAGTTGCTAAGAAATTGTCATCACACATAAATTAATTTTATTACGTTTGATTTGGAAACATGTTTAGATTATCAATGCATGGCTACTTTTTGACTTTATCTGTTTTTTGTTCAATTGTTTTTTGTTGTTGTGTCAGTTACTGCATTATTATTTCAGTCAAACCACGATAAAACCCTTTGTTACCCCCATACTACATAAAAGCCTGATCGTGACATAAAAGTAATCAAATGCAGCCACTTGTTCTTTTATTACTCATTGGCTCCCTCTTTAAAGCGCTGTGGAAGCAATATTATATATTATATAATTTATAATTAAATAATATAATAATATATTTGGAAGCGAATTAATTGATTCAGCATTTTGACACTTCCGTAAAGTTGCGTTAAATTTGATAAAGCGTTAATAAAAGTATGTATTGATCTTGTGAATTAGCGAATTTTACTACACCATATTTTAATTTGCTGTAAAAGTTTATATTGGAATATACAAGACACACTGAACCTTTAAAGTAGTACAAAAAGCACACCATTCGACAGTTTCACATGAAACATGATTTTTTCGGCTGCCACAAACACTGCCTTAACAAAAATACTGATTTTTGTGCACTTTTTATGTACAAATATTTAATTGGCCTTGAATTTGCATGGCAAAATAAAAAAAAAAAGCCTTACCTTGCCAAAACACATGACAAACCCTTGATAAAATTGCATTGTTGTGCGCTCCAAATAACAAATACAAATACAATAACTTTGCCTGCAACAAACAGAGCAGCAATTGACAGCGCTCTGATCAATGGCATACAGGCATCATCAGAATGGACTGACTCTAGCCAATGGAAGCCCAATTTGGGGATCCATGGGTGGCAATCATATTTCATGGTGTCCTTGCCTCCACTTGATCTACATCCCTGTTAAAATGTAGTGGCAGTACGTGCGCTCATTGCGCCCCCTCCTCATGATATGGTGGCGCCCCTAGGCAACCGCTTAGCTTGCCATTGCCTAGAAACGGTACGGTACATAAATGCAGAGATAAGTGCCTCTCACCCTGATGTTTCATGTAGATGTGAAAAAGCTCCTAACAGACCAACAGAACCATCATCTGAAAACACACCAGACACACAAACACCACAGACACTGAACACATTGATCAACAACAATTAGACACAAACAAACATCCTTCATGTTTCAAGTGTGTTGTTTAAATCATACCTCATTCTGAGGTCTGGTGTGCTGCTGGTCACTGCAGAGTTCACACTAGAGGTCACACTAGAGGGTCACAGCTGCAGTAGATGCTCTGAAACATCATCAGCATGGAATCAGCTGCTTTTCTCCCTGAACCACATTAACACAATTCACTGCTGAGATCAAGCTGAAACAAACTAGTGATGCTTTTCAAAGAGTTAAGAGCACAATTAAGAAATTGCATTATTAGTTTGCTCTGGTTTTTATTATGTGGAATTCATGTATTAAAAACCTGACCAGGACAGGGTTTGACTCTAGTAGTCTTCTGTGCGTGACTGACGTGGTTCTTCACGCTGCAGCTGATGTTTCCATCAGTTCTCTCATCCAGATCAATGCTGCTGTTTCCATCCATCAGTGGATCTCCATTCAGAGTCCAGCTGTAGAGGAGCTGATCCCCCTCAGAGGAGCAGAACACCCTCATCACCCCACTGGAGGAGCAGATGATTGACACTTCCACTGAGCCAATAGGAGCTGGAGGGAGGGACACATCACAGTCACATGACAAACACAGGAGAATCTTGTTACTATTACTGGAGTATGTAGTGTGTTTACTGTGTGCTACAGGAATAAAAACCTTCACAGAGATTCAACTGATTCATTTGCATGAGAGTGAGATCTTTGGAGATCATGAGATTGTAATGAGTCTGATGAGAGAGTTTCTGTACCTTCAACAATCACTTGAAGATCTCTAGATGTTTCTGTGCCGTCTGAGTGATGAAAGAGTGTTAATCTGTAATTCCCTGAATCTGCTCTGATCACACGGTTTATTATCAGAGTCCCATTAATGACTGTCACTTCAGGTCTGTTATTATAAAGATCACATTCACTCATCCTCATCCTGCCATTCTTTACTCTACAAACTGGATCATCTTGATTGTTGTTTATTCTCTTACGTAACATCAGATCATATACATTAGCATACAGCACCATCAGCAGATTGAGTTTGTGTCCCAGAGCTGCATAACAGGGATTTGACTGATCAAACCAGCAGAACCATTCCAGACCTGAAGAACAAAACACACACACAGAGTCTGGTCAGCTATCCTTGTAGGTACTCTCCATAGGTGTGATGGTTTTTATACTCTATAAACCAAATTTTCTATCGCCCTACACCTAAACCTACCCCTCACAGGAAACTTTCTGCATTTTTACTTTCTCAAAAAAACTCACTCTGTAAGATTTATAAGCTTTTGTACCCATGGAGACCTCAATTAAGGTCCCCACCGTGACACGAGTCCCCATGAGTCTGTGTGTATTCAGGTTTAAGTCCCCACCAGGATATATAAACATGTACACACACACACACACACACACAGAGAGAGAGAGAGAGAATTTCTAAAGTGAGAGAGAGCAGAGTGGATTTGAAGGGGTAAAAGAAGAAGTTAGACAGAGAGCTTTAAAAAAAAAAAAAAAAAAAGCAGCAGAATTTTTTTCCTAAAAAATAAACCATAAATTTATAAAAATAAATAAAATTAATTAATGCAAATTAATAAAATGTTTAGCAACTCTTTAAAAAATAAAGTAATATGTTAGAGCCATAATATACATTATGCAAATATGAGAATATTGAAGTATTGTTAAAATTACTATTTACAGCATTTATATTTTTAAAAATCATTAAGAATATTTGTACTGTTGTATATATATATATGCTTCTATTATGTCCTTGCTAACTGATGAGGTGATTAGGATGTCATATCCGTGTTAGAGTGTAACAATGAAGTTAAGGCTAGAAGGAATACATATGGCGCTACTGAGCATGTGCACATCAGTATAGCATAATTTTTGTCACACTGTACAACTATAATTATTGCTTTTTTTCATTATTGTAAGGGTAGGTTTAGGGTTGGGGTAGGTGTAGGTGTAGGTGTAGACTCTTGCTTTGAAGTACAAATAAACAGGAATCAAAAAGTAATATAACAACTTGGATGAGTTTGTTGCGTCAGACTGGTTGCTTTAAATGGATGGTACATTTTTAAACTTGGATAATGAGGAGTGCCATTACATAATATGTTTTAGTTGCTCAGTAAAAGTACAGCTGTTATACTCTGCACAGTGAGATTTTATACATATGAAGGAGGTTGTGATGTGAAAGTGACTCACATGCAGCAGTTTGCAGCAGCAGCATCAGTCCAAAGATGAGCATCATTTCTCTAAAGTCCAGTTTCCAGAAGAACTCAATCCCAGCAGAAGAGTGTGATGCTGCTTCAGTCACACAATCACTTCTCACTCTGACAGAAGAGCGACTGACACTCAGCTGTGTTCACAATACAGTTATTAAACTACTGCACGGTTTCTGTGAGAAAAGAGGACGTTCAGATCATTATTGAAGAAGTTTGGGGTTAAAGATCTTGCACAAGAACACAAAAATAACTAACACATACATAAATGTGCTTTTCTGTCATTGTGTGACCACAAGGAAAATTGTCTGTGGTGAGAATAAAAACCTGACTAACAAACATCTACTAAAGAAAACATCTGTCACGATTTGCATGTCTTCTGTCAACTTTTACCCAAGTCTGAATTAATTTACCATCAGAAGTTTATCTAGGATATCTAAAGTGTTTTTTGAATATTCCTTACATTAAACCACTGAAACAAAAACAGGGACAAAATGACCAAATGACCCAAATATACAGGAAAAAACAGCAAAATAAACTCTCACTATTATTGCAGTTTGAAAAAAACATTTTGTCCTGATAAAGAAGTAATCTCTGTCATTACTCAGGTTCATCACACGAGGTCTCCATCAGCTCAGAGCTGTCCATCTGCTGGTTATTATAATAACGGCAGCCTGTTTCAGCCTGTGCTTCATGTCTGACCTCAATTTTGTGTTCAAAAAGAGTTCAAAAATGGGTTTTGAAATTGGATTTGATCATGTAATCCAGTGTTGGTTCTGATCTGGATCAAACCTTCAGTGTTGTTCACAGTGGCGTAGCCAGAATTTTATTTTTGGGCGGGCCTGGGCAAAAGTGAGCGGGCACTTGTCCAGTGGCGTTGCGCAAATCCGCGGCCCCCAACCGCAAACTCAAGGGTGGGTGAGTGGGGTGGCTGTTTATCGCACTATTGTAAATATTTGTTTTAAACCAGGAAGGTGAGCCAATATCACACAAGAAACGTGCAAACTTTGCGCAAAAATTATGCTTGAACCTCTTAATCTCAGTCGATTCACTAGAAAGTGAAAGTAAAAACTGACAGCGTTTACGCTGCATTAATGGCGCGTATTCTCTCAGAGACGACGAGAGACGAATCTACTTCATGCTGATAACGGTAGGCTATTTAGCTAAATGTTTTAATTTACTCCCTTAATATTTCCCTTGTGCCCCGAACATAGGCTAGTGGAAAAAAATACATAAATAAATAAATAAATACAGAGAGAAGAAACATATTTTGTGTTAAACAGGTTGTTTTCTTTTTAAAAAAGTCGGTGCTTGAAATAAAGCTTTTTCATTGATTGCAGTGTTAATAATTTTAATTATAGGCCTATAATTCATTGTATAATAAACCTGTTTTGAAAGACCTTTTTAAAAACATTTTCAATGAGGAGTAGCCTAAGCTAGCCTAATCTATTTTTTTTTTGTTATCAACTTTTTTTTTTTTTTTTTTTCACACACAACACAGCATAGCATCCAGAACACAACAAAACAAAACAACAGACATATACTCAACATTTCAAGGTCCAATCAAAAGGGAGGGAGAGAGGGAAGGCCAATCAGAACACAAAAAGTCACGTATATCCACCAAAAAACACTGCCAAGCATCAACGGTCGAAGGCTTGGCCCCACCAACTCGTGCCGTTGTACATTCACAGGACACTATTTGCAGGAGGCTACGGATCCAATATGTTTTTCTATACATGTGTGGTGTAAACCAGTTCTGGATTATTGTCTTCTTTGCAGACCAGAATCATCATTAAGAAGACACAAACTTGGGTTAACAGACCAATCAATTCGCAGTAATGATGACAAAACCAGGTTTACATGTGTCCATAGACTGGTGACGACAGGACATTCCCAAAACATGTGCAGAAAAGTGCCTGATGATGTAGTGTTACATATATGGCAGTTCAAATTTGACTGTAGTTTCATTTTAAATCTTTATATAAGGAGTTATGTATGCTCTATGAATGAATTTGAAGTGAATAAGACGATGAGCCAGATTTTTAGATGTTAAGCTGAGATTAGACCACTCTCTCTCTCAGTCAACAGATAAATTAAGATCAGATAATTCCCTATTCCAAATAGTTTTAATAGGAAGAGATTTTGTAATGCAATCAATCATTTATTATATATTAAGGAGACAGATGGCCGACCAGCAGATGGTGCAATCCAGTCCCGCATAGGGAGGAGAGGAAATGGAAGAACCAAGGAACGCCATAACGCTTTGAGAGCAGAACGTAATTGAAGAAGACAAATTATGCGGATGCTGTAGACAAAATTGGTTCTTAATGTCTGAAATGAACAGAGGCTCTGGTTATCATATATATCACCCATTTGTTTACACCTAAAGAGGACCAAGAGGTTGGACAAATGGACGATTTCCGCATACAAAGTTCAAATTGTGCCATAAAGGTGTACTGTTACAGAATTTGAAGTCCCTCCTATCCGACGTTCAACCGTTTTCCAGATTTTAATAGAGTTAGCCACAACCGACCAAGTTTATAATTATCCCCTTTTTTCCTGTGCCAGTAAATAAAATATCTTGAAGTCTATTTGGTTTAACCTTGTCAGCTTCAATCACCCTCCATGAAACTGTAGATTGAGGATCAACCCAATTATGAAGAACCTAAGCTGGAACGACCAATAATATATTCAAATTCTGGTTCAGCCAGTCCTCCTCCTGCGCTATTAGGATGTTGTAATGTGGACAATAAAGTGATTTGATTTGATTTGATTTTCGAGATCTGAAGTCACTTGTTCTGCATCACCAATTCAACCTCCTCTCACGTTTACATTCCTCAATCATCACGGACATGCCTGTTTTATAGCTGCCACAACTGAAACATTTCATCGAGTCTGTACTAATAAAATATTGTGTAATCCTGCCTTGTAAAGTCATCTTCGCAGAAACATTTAGTGATTGACAATGCGTTTAACATCATTTGTGTTTTGACGTTTAAAAAACATAACGTTTTCAAATTCGTTTTTTTAAGCTGAGAGGAATCATTTTTATCGGTCCAACCATTTGCTGTAACGGCCAAGTAAACGCTCTAATGAATAATTAGAGATAACCGGAGGTACATTGGATAGCATTACCTTTCCTTGCTAAATTAGATAGAGGCAACACTGGTAGAAAACAATGGCTTTATTCATTCTTGATGCTGATAAGATATTACGAGCAACTATTTCATTTCGATAGCGTTTAAACAATCTTCAACTGTAATTGATTCATCCAGCATGCATTTACAGCCATGCCTCACAGTTTTACAGGGCAATCGTGGCCTACGGTTTGAGAGGTGGACTTGTAACTCAAGGTCGCGGTTTTAAGTCTCAGTACTGGCAGGGATTGTAGGTGGGGAGTGAATGACCAGCGCTCTCTTCAACCCTCAATAACACAACTGAGGGCCCTTGAGCAAAGAACCGAACCCCCAACTGCTCCCGGCGCCGCAGCAAAAATGGCTGCCCACTGTTCCGGGGTGTGTTCACTACTCACTGCTGTGTGTGTCACTTGGAAGGGTGAAACGCAGAGCACAAAATCCGAGTATGGACTTGGCCACACATCATGTCCTCCTTTTAAAGCTGAAAAACCGTCAGAATCAATCCCCATTTCCACCGTACTTGACACAAAGAGATTAAATTACACCTTCAAAACTTAAACCAAACTATAAAAAGTAGGAAAGAAAAAAACTAAAAAAAATAACCAAAGGGACACCGTCAGCTTTCACTCAAATGCTCACACACCTCTCGCAGTCACTCCACGCATGCGCAACCGGAAAGAGAGAGAGATGGAAAAAGAAGGAACAATTTTCAGAAACATTCAGCTTTTTAGCTAAAATTAATGAATTATTTATTAATAATTAACGAAAAATTAAGGATTATTTATTAATTCATTAAGAATGAGTGAGTACATGAAAACATCAGTGTTCAGATTTGTGTTTTTGCTTTATCCCGATTTACAGTAAGCCTAAAAAATAATCTATAGGGTTGGATTTTGTGGGAAATACAGTGTTTACCTCATGTTCGTCAAAACAGAAGAAGATTCAGCTACTATATCACATATTGAGGAGTGATTTTAGTTTGTGGCTACAATAAACAGGCCCAATGTTGTTGGGTTTGAACTAGTCAACTAGCTAGAATTTACAACCCCGGGACAAACAGCAGAGATCAACATCAGCATGACAGATCCGCTCTGAAAACGACAAACATCGGTAACTGTAGTGATTCCTGAAACCTCAGATTCATCCGCGCAAAAGAGCGATGATGATGAAGCACAACTGACATCAAAGTATTTCTACAGAAACAATGTACATCTATAATGTAAAATAATACAAGTCTAATAATGTAATACACTTTCTTTGTCATTAGCGACATCTGCTGGAGAAAACAAGAGTTACAGTTGGACTCATTAAAATTAATTTGATTTCTGGATGTAGGCTATTGTTTTTGTATATGGTTAATTTTTATGTCTATTTAAATTAATTGAATGCTTTCTGTTACTTAAAATGCTTTTATACAATATTCGTGTGACTTTTTATTATTTCCAACAACTCCATTTACAAATGCATAAATTAAACATGTTAAAAGTCATCTAAAAAGACTCAGTTTAAAAACTGTCAGAAAACACCAGACACCCCAAAACTGAGAAACAGATCAAGAGCTTCAAACAGATAAAACATCTAAACAGATGCTGTAAATGAAGAGAAATCAACCAAAACAAGAATAAAGTAAAAGAGCAAGAGCAGAAATATGAAATAAACACATTTTGATGTGAGATTAATGTGAGAATCTGTGAGATTATGAAGTTATTTCTCATAGATGTGATGATCTGCTGCTGCTCTCATGAATCTTCTGCTGTGTGTTCATGTCCTTCTCTAAATCTTCTCATCCTCACTTTCTGATCTTCCTGTTTCTTTCCTAAAAACATCACATCACATCATCATCATCTTTACACTCTTAATATTTGCATGTCAAATCCATAATAATGATGACTCTCATCCTTTGAACAATGAATTTAAACGTCTGCCATCTAGACGTAGATTTGTATTTCCGTATTGTAGAACTAAGCGGTATAAAAACAGCTTTGTGCCAGCAGCTATCACTCAGTTGAATAAGGATAGGTCTTAGGAACATTATTATATTTATTACTATTATATTTAAAAAAAAAAAAACATTTATTGTCATTTTTACATCATTTGTGCATTAGTTGTTTATTGTTTTTAGTCCAGGCGGTTTTTGGTGATGCTGGGAACTTTAAAGTACTTTATCATATATGTTGTTTAATGTTTGTGGTGTCTGTAAAATGTGAAAGATGTGAGAACTCATAACACTGCAAACCTAGTCTACCTATGGGCAGGGGCGTACATTTCATCTAAAGCCGGGCTCACACTGTGCGATTTTTTTGAAAGTCCTTTAGGATTGTACTTGTCAGACTGTACGAACATGATGATCATGTCACACTATGGGATCTCAGTTGTCATTAATGTCAGACTGTACGACAGTAAAGACGAGTTAAAAACGGGTGCGTGCAAGAAAACTTGTCCGGACACGTCCAGTGACTGCGAACTGCGGGACCGAACTGTTGGCTATCAGGAAAAGTATATGAACGGCGGCAATACCGGCGTATTTAAGAATAGTGTGTGCAGCTCTACACATCCACATGAAAACAGCGGCGCAACCAGTGTTTATATAGAAAAGGCAACATATCAGATGAATTCGGTGAGCGGAGGATGGAAGCGCCGGTGTTTATGGCTGATAGAATAATTCTCCAGCATTAATTCTGCTCATAGCTTGTCTTGAAAAACGGAGACAGTTTGACATTCATCGTAGGGGTAGTCACACTGCAGGACTGTGCGCCAAATCTTCTGACACTGATAGAATTTCGTCGGAGGTGAAATTTGATCGTGACAGCCATTAATCGGCTGTCGGTGAACATGTCAAACCAGCGATCAAAGACTACAGATTTTAGCCTAGGATTATAGGAATCTTTTAGGATTTTCAAAATTTGTCTCAGACGACCAAATCGTGGCCAAAATTGCACAGTGTGAGCCGGGCTTAACAGTAGGGGGGGACAATAAACATAAAATTTCTCAAGAGCAATTTTTGAAGGGTACACAAATAATACAGCCAAAATTGTACTTGTAGGGATAGATATGTGCACACAGCATGTGTACATAGCATGGAGACTGTATTTAAATATGAGTTCGGTTCATATGGTTAACCATGCGGTCATATTATAATTATTATTTTGCGACCTCCATAGTATTTTAGGTTGCGTCTGGGACCGAGTATGTTTCTTTAGATATTCAACCGCAGCAAGCCCACTGATCTGCCACTTAACATCATATTGAGCAAAACCCAACACATCGTTAGGTCTAAAATATTAGCCTAATATCAGTTCACAGGCTTATCGCCGTGTTAGTTACGGTATTAAACAAGCTAAGCTTGGTAACCTTATAATCGCTCATAGAAAATACATCGGATATCATCATTTTTTTTGTCATGACTAATTTATTAATGATCCAGCATCATCTGTATTAAAGAGAAAGAATAATTTCACCCGATGTTTAAAGAGAATAAAATAGCCTTGACAGCCTAATTACTTACACATGACTACTGAATAACTTTTTTTCTCCCACCGGACTCGTGTGTGTGTGTGTGTGTGTGTGTGTGTGTGTGTGTGTGTGTGAGTAAATCAGGCAGTGTACCAAACCACTGTGAGGCAAGGGAGGGGGGAATCAAAACATTTTTGAACTTAAAACGCTTTTTTGCGCTTATTTTGTTTTACTACTTGCACGATTATTTTAAGTATATGTCCATTATATTATTTTCAATACACAGAGTCGCTTGTAATGATATTTTAAGGGGGGACAACCCTCAGATAGGAGGGGTCCTGTCCCCCCCGGGATTTACGCCTATGCCTATGGGTACAAATAAAGTTAACCTGAACCTGAATAATAATGATGATAATTGTCTCTCACCTGACGTGTGTCTCATGTAGATGTGAAAAGCTCCTAACAGACCCAACAGAACCATCAGCTGGAAACACCAGACCAGCACAAACACCACAGACACTGAACACATGAACAACAACACCAAACACAAACACAATCAATCAATTAATCAATCAATCAATCAGTCTATGTGTAGTTGATATCTGTATATTCACAGAACTGATCTGACCAGGGCAGGGTTTGAGTCTAATGGTCTTCTGTGTGTGACTGACGTGGTTCTTCACGCTGCAGATGATGTTTCCATCAGTTCTCTCATCCAGATCAATGCTGCTGTTTCCATCCATCAGTGGATCTCCATTCAGAGTCCAGCTGTAGAGGAGCTGATCCCCCTCAGAGGAGCAGAACACCCTCATCACCCCACTGGAGGAGCAGATGATTGACACTTCCACTGAGCCAATAGGAGCTGGAGGGAGGGACACATCACAGTCACATGACAAACACAGGAGAGTCTTGTTACTATTACTGGAGTATGTAGTGTGTTTACTGTGTGCTACAGGAATAAAAACCTTCACAGAGACCCAACCGATTCATTTGCATGAGAGTGAGATCTTTGGAGAACA
Source organism: Schizothorax lantsangensis (assembly GCA_027422415.1). Classification (NCBI taxonomy): domain Eukaryota; kingdom Metazoa; phylum Chordata; class Actinopteri; order Cypriniformes; family Cyprinidae; genus Schizothorax; species Schizothorax lantsangensis. The sequence goes on along the minus strand of CM049861.1, from coordinate 1,367,822 downwards.
TGAGATTGTAATGAGTCTGATGAGAGAGTTTCTGTACCTTCAACAATCACTTGAAGATCTCTAGATGTTACTGAGCCGTCTGAGTGAGCGAGTGTTAATGTGTAATTCCCTGAATCTGCTCTGATCACACGGTTTATTATCAGAGTCCCATTAATGACTGTCACTTCAGGTCTGTTATTATAAAGATCACATTCAGTCTTCCTCATCCTGCCATTCTTTACTCTACAAACTGGATCATGTTGTGTGTTGTTTATTCTCTTTATTAACTTCAGGTCATATTTACTAGCAGCCAGCACCATCAGAAGATTGAGTTTGTCTCTCAGAGCTGTGTAACAGGGTTTAGACAGTTTAAAACTGCAGAACCGATCCAGACCTGAAGAACAAAACACACACACAGAGAGAGTGAAATCCACATTCAGTAAAATTAACATGAACTCTAAACCATTTCATAATTTCCATTACTCTATTATTTAATATTAAAATTATGTAAAAAATTGTTTTACTACAAATAAACGACACAAGACACGCGTCCCACTACAATTAGCTGCGTCCCAATTCAAGGCTGCCTCCTTCGTATTTGAAGACCGATAAAGTCACCGCGGCGTGACAAAGACTGTCCCAATTTCAAAGGCATCTTCAAATGTGCCACTTGTTTCTCGTGAAATGAAAGCTACAACAGATGAATCCAAAGCAAAAACGCCCTATGAGTGAGCTAGTATCCATTCACTCAAAAATGCTGATTCATTTAGGAACGAAACAAGGTTTTAAACATAGAAATTATTTTATACTTTATTTTAATTTTGCACACCATCTTACGAGGCTCAACTGATAAACAACCGGGGAAACTTCACGCTTCACTTCATAGAGATCAATGCATTGACCAACGCTGATGCCTGTCATGTGAAATCCCATTATCCATTGAAAAAGCATGCTACGACAAAGATGTTGCTTTCATCAGCAGATGTGGACATGGCAAAATGATTTATTATAACGGATTTATGAATTGACCTAAAGAATCTTTCTACCACAATTCACTACTCAATTAGACTAATAACTTACTAAAGCCCCAGACGTCATTATTACTTGATCTAAAGTGACTTTTTTAAATTAGTAACACAGGCTCGGGCTCAGCTATTAAACTGTCAATTTGAGATTTGAATCCGTGGCAGAAGAAGTATTTTGACACACAAAATGTTTATGATTGCTCCATGGTTGTTTCTTATTTATTTATACACTTGTACCATAAAACTGTTATACAAACCCAATATCACACTCGTAGTCATGCGACGTCACTCTCTATCAGCACAGCAGCAATTCAGCCGTGGATGCTTTATTGATGATAACAGTTTATTTCAAATAGTAATAATAATTTGCAACATTAGCAATATTTTGACTGTCAATTAAATGCTATTTCCATGAAGTATCAATTACATAATCATTTTTAATTTTGAACATATATAAAGTAAGGAATAACTGACAATGGGCCACTAAAGTTTTGAAAAATAATTTTTCAATAATTCAAAGGACTGCAGTACATTTATTCCACTTACACCACAGTTACCACACCACAATACATTATTAAGATGTTTTATTTCAAGACATTTGTCAGGTTTTTGTTCCCATAGCTCTCTTGTATGTAGAACTAATTTCTTATGCTTTGCATCCCAAGGCTTCATTGCTAATTCCAAAATGGCATTTTAGAGTGAGTATATGAAGACTAATGCAGTTATCAGAGAGAGAGAGAGAGAGAGAGAGAGAGAGAGAGTGTGTGTGTGTGAGAGAGAGAATTACCTGCTGCGTCTCTACTAATAGTGAAACTGTAACTTTATCTGCTTCAAGAACAGTGCTGTTATTACCTCACTAGTGAGAAGCATCTTGTAGTTTTTTTGGTTGTGAACTATTTTTCGAGAATGTCAACTCCATGTGTGTGAGTGTTCGTCTCTACAGTAAGTGTGTGGTGTGTGAGAAAGCAGAATAAAAAAATAATGTTTTCCATAGATGATAATAAAGGTAACTTAGTGGGAAAAACATTTTTATTTATTGTTATCTATTTTTAGTCATATTGTTTTTTTGCTTGTTCAGTCTCTTTGTGTGTTTTGGTTCAATTGCTGTTGTGAGGACTCTGAAATAACTAAAATAATTTGAAGTGATATGGAGCTGTAATGTGGTCAACAAAACTTATTCAAAGCTGTATGGTTACTTAAAAACAATTGCATCAAACAGAACAATAGAAATGATAATACATTTGTTCAATAGCTGAAAAGATCTCACCAGGACAGGGTTTGAGTCTAATGGTCTTCTGTGTGTGACTGACGTGGTTCTTCACGCTGCAGCTGATGTTTCCATCAGTTTCCTCATCCAGATCAATGCTGCTGTTTCCAAACATTGGCCCTTGTTTTACTATTTTTCCATTTAGTATCCAGCTGTAGATGATCTGATCGCCCTCAGAGGAGCAGAACACTGACCTCTGATTGGAGGAGCAGCTGGTTGAAACTTCCACTGAACCAATAGGAGCTGGAGGGAGGGACACATCACAGTCACATGACACAGAGATTTATTTGCATGAGAGTGAGATCTTTGGAGGACATGAGATTGAAATAAGTCTGATGAGAGAGTTTCTGTACCTTCAACATTAACAGAAAGATGTTTTTTTAAAGTTCTTGAGCCATCTGAGCGATGGAATTCTAATCTGTAATTCCCTGAATCTGCTCTGATCACACGGTTTATTATCAGAGTCCCATTTTCAAAGATGAACTCAGATCTGTTTCTGATGGATTCATGTTTTTTCTCTTTATTGTTCTTTATTCTAAAAATGTCCAGTTCTCTGCTATCGATTAACTCCTTATACAAATGCAGCTCTTGACCTCGAACTTCCAGCACCATCAGCAGATTGAGTTCATCTCCAAGAGCTGCGTAACAGGGATCAGACTGATCAAAACTGCAGAATCGATCCGGGCCTGAAAGAAAAAACACAAACAAACAAAACACTGTTCAATAGCTATTACTAGCCCATTTGGCTATTACTTTTTAATTTACAGGCCATTCAGAACTTTACAAACCATCACAAAAATATCAGAAAAAAAAAATCACTGCTTAGCTAAAATTTTACATACCATAAAAACAATATAAAATAGAAATAAAAACAAAATGTTAATAAAACAGCAATTGTTTTGTTATAACTTCCAAATGTATGTCACTCCAAAATCAACATTTAAATTTAAATGCACTCCACGAAAAGGCCAAAAAATAGGCTCCAATGTAGCCTACAGCCTAATATGCAGGTTCAAGTTCAAGGTGACAGACACAAGTTCACTTAAAGAACAGCCTGATTTCGCATTATATTTGACCACAATTGAGGTGAGACCCTCGAACAACACAACGAACCCCCAACTGCTCCCCGGGCGCCGGAGCAATTGGCTGCCCACTGCTCCGGGTGTGTGTTCACAGTGTGTGTGTGTTTGTTCACTACTGAATGAATGAATGAACGAATGAAGCATTTATATAGCGCTTTGTTGTGTATTGCTATACACCCAAAGCGCTTTACAATGATATAGGGGGTCTCTCCTCAACCACCACCAGTCTAACCACCACCAGACTACTCACTGCTCTGGGTGTGTGTTCACAGTGTGTGTGTGTGTGTTTGTTCACTACTCACTGCTTTGTGTGTGCACTTTGTATGGGTTAAATGCAGAGCACAGCTCAGAGTATGATGCACCATACTTGGCCACACGTCACTTCACTTTCACTGCAAGAAGAAGCTGAAGACATACCTCTTCTGCAGTCAAGCTCCACACACACTCTTAAACCATTGCACTAACACACACACACAGACAAACAAATCTTCTCTGCATTTCTCCTCTTCTCTACCTTGCTTCCTATTTGATGATATTCACAGCATTAAACTACTTGGCACAAGCTGATTGGTTCATGTTGTATATGCAGCCAATGAGCTTTCTGCTTTACATTTAAATGGCTAGTTAGCATTTAAAAGAGCATTTTGCAGCAACCTTTCAGAGTTCCTCTGAAACCCTCCACCTTCCCCAGCTCCACCTGTATAGATCTGCTATGGGTTATTTTATATGCCATTTGTGCAGCAGCAGCATGTCTTAAATACTCACAGCAGCGTATCGGTGTATGTATTGGCAGTAGCAAGTTCCTGTACTAATAATCTAAAATAATCCAGCAATAATCTACAACAACAGCAATAACCAACAGCAGCAACTGTTTACTCAACTGCTTTAACTGTAGTCATGTGACATGAACATTTGCAGATTCACAGAAATGATCTCACCAGGGCAGTGTTTGACTCTAATCGTCTTCTGTGTGTGACTGACGTGGTTCTTCACACTGCAGCTGATGTTTCCTTCAGTTCCCTCATCCAGATCAATGCTGCTGTTTCCATCCATCAGTGGATCTCCATTCAGAGTCCAGCTGTAGAGGAGCTGATCCCCCTCAGAGGAGCAGAACACCCTCATCACCCCACTGGAGGAGCAGATGATTGACACTTCCACTGAGCCAATAGGAGCTGGAGGGAGGGACACATCACAGTCACATGACAAACACAGGAGAATCTTGTTACTATTACTGGAGTATGTAGTGTGTTTACTGTGTGCTACAGGAATAAAAACCTTCACAGAGACTCAACTGATTCATTTGCATGAGAATGAGATCTTTGGAGAACATGAGATTGTAATGAGTCTGATGAGAGAGTTTCTGTACCTTCAACAATCACTTGAAGATCTCTAGATGTTTCTGAGCCTTCTGAGCTCTTGAGTGTTAATGTGTAATTCCCTGAATCTGCTCTGATCACACGGTTTATTATCAGAGTCCCATTAATGACTGTCACTTCAGGTCTGTTATTATAAAGATCACAATCCATGATTCTGCCCATTCTTTACTCTACAAACTGGATCATCATTTGTGTTGTTTATTCTCTTTATTATCTTCAGGTCATATTCACTCGCGTCCAGCACCATCAGCAGATTGAGTTTGTCTCTCAGAGCTGCGTAACAGGGATCTGATTGATTAAAACTGCAGAACCGATCCAGACCTGAAGAGCAAAACACACACACACACAATGAAATGTACCAAAATATACAGACTTAGTGAACTAAAATCAGACACAAATACCCAAACATTCACAGAATTCAAGTCCAGCTGAAGACTCACATCAAACAGACCCTTGATCTGATCTCAGTTTATCTAATCTTCATCATAAACACAGATTTGTATCATTTGTGTTTCCCTGACTTACTACTAATTAGCAGGATGCTGAACATAATCACATTACTGGACAGATTTAACTTAGTTTAGTGTGTAATAAAAAAAATTACTGTTAAAATAAAACCTTTTTTTTTTTAAATGTCTGTCTGACACTGGAATATCAGCTTTTTTGTATGGTCTCAGTCAAAATTAAAATCTAAATGTTGATTGTATTCAACTTTAATTATCATGCTTTCACTGTCTACAAACACTTGTTTGCTAACATGCTTTATTCTGATAAAGCATAAATTGTTTTTGTCCTGCACTTTCTGTCCAATTACATTAACCTGTGACATTTCTCTTTTTTAAAATAATGTCTTAATCTTTCTGATATCACATTGAATGGACTGACAACATTTCCTCAAACCAGTACAATGGACATAAAGAAAGATCACTGCAGACTCTTAAAGTAATATTGCAACTAGGGCTGGTGATTTAATGTGTTAAATGGTGTGATATTACAGAAAAAAATGATGTGTTAAAAATATTAACACAGTGCTCCCCGCCCCGGCTCAGACCTGTCCATCATCTTATATTATACTACGTTGAATGCTTGAATCTGATTGGCTGACGAACGTTCTGAGGTGTGCAATTATTTTCAGGGAAACGCACGGCGAACGTAGTTCCAGGCACCGCATTACATGATATCACTTCACCAAATGATTTGCGTTATTTCAAAGGTCCTTACAGCCTAAAAACAGCAAAAGAACCAAAACCCACAACGACACTGGCCAAACAAATAAATATAGTGAATGATTATATCCATGTTTTTGCCACAAAATTACGCTTTATTATGTACGGAAAGCACATAGCCTATCTCTCCCATCCCTTCACAGTTAACATACGCGCTAATGTTGTTAGCACTACTCTGATGATTTTATTAGTAACATAGTTTAACAAATTAAAAACTACATGATTCTCACAAGCGAGGTAACAACAACGTGAAGAAAATGAACTTAAAGTTTCACTATAACTAGAGACATTGCTGCCGAACACTTTTGACTCACAGAGTATCTCTCTCTCTCTCTCTCTCTCGCTCACTCTCATAACTTAGTTATTAACTGTATTAACTGCATAAGTCTGCTGCAACTAGGGCTCTGATTTATGTGTTACTAGGTTTAATATTGACAGGAATTAGCAAAACAACCGACGACCCCGCCGGACGGCCTACTATATGGGTCCTCTTCTGATTGGCCGACGAACGGGTTGTGAATCATGGCACACCCGAGGGTAACCTCCGCTTCGCGTCAGCATCACCACCTCGCTAATAATTCAACATTCAATTATTCCTTACTTGATGCAGTTGCTGATGCACATGATGCAGGACGATGACAGACTGTGTGATTTAGTCTTATATTTGTAGATAAGCAATATCAAGAGTGCTGTTTTTCCCGAATATCTGCATGATTGCAAATGTCGTATTGAGTTAATACTGTGTAAAAATCAGTGAGTTAATTGGTACAGAGATAGCTATGTGTATTTGGTAATAAACTGCTTTTTATCACCACAATTAAATTAGAAGCACCACAATTAAAGTATCATTCATGGGAACTACTGAACAGAAACTTTATTTTGTAAGTTTATTTTGAGTGCAAAGTATTACATGTACAAAATGTGTTAAATAAAGCTCTGTAAAAACTTTTATATTTTTGCAACACTATGCTGTGTGTTCCATTGGTAAATTAAAAGTACTGCACAGTTGTGGACTTCACGCCCACTGGAAGACTTTGACCAAATACAGGAAATACGTCATGCAAGTAGACAAGTAGTCAAAGAAAATAAAAGATCGCAAGTGTGGGCGTTGTGACAGACAATGTGTGGTTGGTGTATATATATATCTATGGTTTAAACAGTGACAGGATGCATGTAAAGCGTCAGAGTGTCTGTTAAAGATGCAATCATGATAAAGTAGTTTGTCCCAAACATCATCTACTATTCTACTACACAATCAAAATTTTGCAGGTACTTCTTCACAAAATGTGCACATACTTTTAGGATGTAGTATAAGAAGGTGAATTGGGATGCAGCATCTGTGAGAAGTCAGACTGCCTTATGGCAGCAACCAATGCACATAATAATAATAATAATAATAATAATCTTTATTTTCTATAGCGCCTTTAAATGTTACTTATCAAAGCGTTTTACATAAGCAAATAAAACATCAAAATACACCATATAAAAATACAAAATAATCAAAATAGATAGAAAACATGCATTCAAAACACACAAAAAAAGAAAAAGAATATAAAATTCAAGTAAAATCTACCCTAAATAAATTAGTTTTAAAGGGGTCCTATTATGCTTTTTCACTTTTTGTATTTTAGTCAGTGTGTAGTGTATATGTTTGGGCATAAAACGATCTACAAAGTTACAAATCTCAAAGTCCACTCCAAAGGGAGATGTTTCGTTTTAAAAAAATCCCTTTTCAAGAACTACAACGAACGGCTCGTTTGGACTACAAAGTTGTTTTCCTGTATTTGTGACATCACAAATTGTAAATCCCGCCTACGTAAATTCGAATGGTTGGCGGGTGGAAAACGCTTGGTTGAGCTCTGCACGTTTCAAAATCGAAACCCAGTGCGGGTGTTTTTATATCATTGTATTTCTGATGGAAACCAACAGTTTTCAGAAAATTATGGATGTCATTTTCATTTCATCTTGCATATAAGTCTGATAAAGCAGCGTTAGTTGAGAGGAGCTCTGTTTTGTGTACAGTGTTACAGGGAAACCTCGATCTCTCCCCCGCCAACAGCGCCACCCCCTGGCAGAGAATGAATTTGCTAATCTAAACAAACGTCAATATTTGACGTCAATTTGACGTTGATTTAAACATTGGATTTTGGTTTACACAGCCAAAAACAACAATCTCAACGTCAGCTGACGTCAGTATTGACATCAATTTAACATGACATTAGACTTGGATTTACATTGAATTTGGTCACCCGCGTCGCAACCAAAATTTAACCAAATATCAACGTCTTATGACATGTGTGTGCCTGTTTGTGCCTGCTGGTGCCAAAAAATCTAGAACTTAAGCAGTAACAGGAAGAGACTATTACAATTCAGCAATTTGTTAATGGAATTAAACAGTTGTCTCGGTTTTGTCTTGATTGTTGTGAATTATCTTAGAAAAATAATCAGATCTGGCAGAAACAATTCTAGCCTTTTACTCATGTAAACAACCTTTCCATGCCTGATAACTTACGCCTCCATCTTACGACAAATATGTCTTCAATGCACGCAAACCATCATCACATGTACAACTATCCACCGAAATTCATCTAAAAATACTACATAATACAGAATTGTCTTAAACAGTCTCTGTTTTACTGTGATGTAAACGCTGACATGTTATAATAATCCACTAACATACACAATCAAGAAGATCAGAAAACTCTAATGCTAGATCACTGCAGACTCTCAATGTACTATTATATTCATCAGAGATTCATCAGTGATTGATCAGCATGATAAGATGAGTTTGATGTGAAAGTGACTCACATGCAGCAGTTTGCAGCAGCAGCAGTCCCAAAGAGACATCATTTCTCTAAAGAGTCAGATCGAGTCTCGCTGACAGACAGCAGCTCTACTGACACATCAGGAAATATATGGACTATTAAAGAGAAAGAAGAAAGAGGAAGTCTTTCAGAGATAGCATTGTGGGTCAACAGTTCCTACTTAAATACATACAAAAAAGACTGAAACTAGGAGAAAAGAAGAATCACTTCTCAGTCACAAAATATTCTAAAGAGTGCAAAAGAGCTACTTTCTGAACAAAAGAGGTTCACACCTGAGTCTCAGTGGCAATGAACTGTAAAATCAGTGAAAACCATGTCAAGATCACATTCAACCTAATAACTTTAACACTATCTCTATTCACATTTCTGAAGCAATAGTTTGTTCTCTGCCAAACTATGTTATATAGCTGTTAAAATCTTTGTTTGTTTGTTAATTCAATTTCAATTTTACATTCATGTTAAACATATCCAGATATACCCATCATTAAGAAGGGGGATGTAGATTATATTATGGTTGCTTGTTATTTTCTCTGTGGTTGTCCACAAGAGATGTTGTACGAGGTCTGGGGGAATTATGGGTAAAACACATAAATAGGAAGTGATATGGTATGTATGAATAAAGCAAGACCTCAGTTCAACAAAAAGAGTGTCAATCAGCTTGTTTATACAAATCTACACATTCCAATACTTTAAAAACTGTTCTTCACAAGTTTGAACCTAAATCATTGGTCTCAAACTCAATTCTTGGAGGGCCACAGCTCTGCACAGTTTAGCTCCAATCCTAATCAAACACACCTGATCCAGCAAATCAAGGTCTGCAGGATTACTAGAAACTTCCAAACAGGTGTGATTTGGAGCTGGTTGGAGCTAAACTCTGCAGAGCTGTGGCCCTCTAGGAATTGAGTTTGAGCCCAATGACCTAAATGCTTCTCACTCAGACTCTATCTACACAGCAATACCGAGTTCACACTGCACGATTTTAGCCCCGATTTTCACTCGCCGACAGGTTTTGTGAAATCGCTGACAAATGACCGAAATCGGAGGCAAATCGGTGCTCGTTCACGCGAGTAACAATCACACAGTGTGAATTATCAAAGACGCGATCTGAGAGAATCCGATTCAAAATCCTGCTGTGTGAAATGACTTCTGACTGAAAAATACATCGGCGATGATCTACAGCCAACGAGAGAGCAAAGATACAGGGCAGCGGGAAGCTCAGGGAGGAGTTATATGAAACGTAGATTGCGGATCAGTGTTGCCAAGTCCACGGTTGCCGTGGGTTGTTTTTCATGTCCGCGGGTTGAAGCGACCCAAATAACTTGATTTATAGCCTCTGGAATGCAAATTGTACCAGGAGAACCCCACCAAACCCCCCCCCCCCCCCCCCCCCCCCCCCCCCCCGTGTAACCTCCTGTTGCCAATGCATTGTGCAATGTGAACACAGCAACAACTGAATGCTACCCAAGACAGTTGTGCAGTGTGAAAACCACGGTGATCCGATGACTTTGAAAATTGTGCAGTGTGAACTCGGCATTAGTCTGTGAGTGTCATGGCTACGCTGTATTAAAGAGCACGCGATGAAGACGAAAAGTTATATATCATAAGTCTTTAATCCAATAAGGGTAAATCTAAACAGTGTAGCACAGCAACATTAAAGACATAAGACCAGACAAACTCATAGTGAACATAAATATTTAGACCAAACAAAGATAATTAACTAGGCACACCTGAACAGAATAATACAATCAACACAACACAGGAAACGGTGCAAAAGGAAAGCAAAGTCTAAATCAGGGGTCACCAGACTCGGTCCTGGAGGGCCGGTGTCCTGCAGAGTTTAGCTCCAACTTGCCTCAACACACCTGCCTGGAAGTCATAAATATACCTACTGTAGCAAAACCTTGATTAGCTGGTCCAGGTGTGTTTGATTAGAGTTGGAGCTACAGTAAACTCTGCAGGACACTGGCCCTCCAGGACCACGTTTGGTGACCCCTGGTCTAAATTAACAGAAACCGTGACAGTAAGAGCTATCATTATAGTGCACTTCTGTTTTTATGCTGCACAGTAAACATATTAAAAAAGTATGTTTTAAAAAATAAATTGCTGCATACTGTATGTAGCCTTCTTGAGATTCATATCCAGATCACCCTGCATCATTTAACTGTGCTGCATCCTACTAAAAGTAGACAAATTCTATTAGGCCATATTTACAATTTCAAACTTCCTTTTCAATTAGCCAGTGTCAAGTGTTACATCCAAACCAGAAGTGTCCCTCATCTGTTTCATAATATATGGGGCATATTTGCCATATCAAATGTGGGACAAGTTAGGCTTACACACTAAGTAGCAAATTGTAAGATAGTATACATTATAGGATCTACAAATATCATATGCATTTAAAGGTGCTGTATGTAGATTGAACTAGGTATCGCAGTCCAAATTCAAAATATTGGAGAGGGTTTTTTTCACCTGGCCCCTCCTCCTCAGACTTGAGGCACACGCAGGTTGCCAGATTGATTGTGTTAAATTTGCCGTCTCTTCCTCCACACTCACGTAACTAGTGTTCTGTAATTTTGATGGTAACACAAAGGTAGTTAGAAATGTACATTAATTAAAAAAAATCTACTATAATGTCTACTACATTTACAATGTTAATAACTTTGGAAAGACGTCATCAGTCTGTAAAAAGGACCCATTTTTGTTTTGTTGTTGACTAGGTGACGACAAAGTGAAGAGGCAGCACAAGGATACAGAAAACAAACATGTATTTTAAATGCATAGTACTGTATGTCACAGAAAGATATTTTATATAAAAAATAAAGAATAAATAAAAAACAATGACTTATATAGTACTAGTCATTAGTTGTTCACAGCAGTCAAGATTCCCTTCAGTGGCTTTATTGGAAAGTCGTCCATTGTTCATCCTTTTATATATCTCTTCTGGTTCAGACACTGTATTTTTCAATAAGCCGAGCATTTCATCATAAGCAACCAAAATCTGTCCTGTCGTGTTTTGATGACAGTGAAGTGTGAAGTCACACACAGTGGTTTTCACACTAGTGCATCTGCACCTGAGCGTACACACACTCCTCCTGTGTTTTACTCGGCTGCTGTTGAACCTTTCTGTCGGTGAACGTCACGTCTCCATAATGAAGCTCCTGCTCCTTCTTCTCATTCCTGTTTGTCTGAGGGCCCGTCGAGGCACCTTCCACATCTGCAGAAAGAGAAGGACATAAACAGATGGGATTATAACTATATTATAAACATTATGATTTCTGTTGCATTAATCTTGGTTTTTACAAAAGGTGAGAATCAGCGGTGACCTACAACCACTGCCTGAAATCTGCCTGAACTGTGGATAAACTGATTTACTATGATAAATATTTCTTCTATAAGAGAAAAACATATTGTGAATTATTACATTGAATTTTTTTTTGTTCCTGTGACAAAGAAGTTACGTATGATTTTTTCTTGCATATTTATTTAAACTTTATTTTTATTTGTATATTTTCATATGTATTTTATTCTTTATTTAAACTGTATTTTATTTATAAGCATATTTACTTTTACTCTATGTATTTATGCTATTTTATATTAATATTTATTACATTGACATTTATTTTTATTATTTATGCTATTTATTTAATTTGCATATTTATACTATGCTATTTATTTTATATGCTCATTTATACACTATTTATTTATTTTATAAGCACACTACTCTATTTTATTTATTTTATACACATTAATTTATACTCTTTATTTAGTTATATTTTATTATTCTGTTCATTTATATGCATTTTTCATTTATACTATTTATTTTATATGCATTATGTATTTCTTTATTTTATTTTCATATGTATACTCTCACAAACACATCAAGACTCATCATGACTTTAATATTTTCATTTTAGTGACTCAGTGTCAGGACTGTGGTGACACATGGTGTTACGACAACGCTTCAGTTTCCTTTCTAGACTTGCTGTTAGTACATGTTTTGCTGTGCTTGAGGCGGCACCAGGGAAGATGTTTTAGATGCTTTTCTATCAGTTTTTCTCTCACTACTGTCTCGTGTTTCTGTACTTCAGACTGTGACTTACTGCTGTAGTCAGTCAGTTTAGGTATTTATAAAAGACCATAACCTCCCAAATGTGTCAAATTCCTATACAGTTTTTTATTATTTTATTCAATAAAAGTTGATAGAAATCTTGACAGTCGCTGATTTTTTATTTATTTTTTAATAGCAGAGCATTTGCATCTCTGATAAGATTCACTATCATCATTTAGGCTACATCAGGGCAGATCTGAATCATGATCTGTGCTATCAATCACTTAAAACCAACTAATTAATAGTATTATTAAATAGTAATATTAAATAAACATGTAAGATGTTATAGTTGATGATTTCTGTGTATATAATGTAAATTCTGTCATTATTTACTCCATGGAAATAACAACATACAGGTTTGGAAATGATGAGGTGGAATAAATAATGATGTTTTTTGGGCGAATTATTCCCTCAAGTAAACAGAAGCATTTTGTCTATGAACTGCAGATTAATTAATATTGTATTTACATATATTCATTTATAGGATGCTTTAATCCAATCTAATTTACAAATGAGGACAAACATAAAGTGATAAAGGCAATAATATAATACTGTAGGTTCATGAACTCAAGACTGACTTGTGTGGTTTGAGCTGATTCCTCTTCTTGTAAACGTAATATGCAATGAGACCCAACAATAAGAATTACAGCAAGACATCCCAGAACGATCAGACCCACTGGAGGACCTTGAAGGAAAAAACACAAGACAAAAGCTAAACAGAAAAACACATCTAAATATTCATTCATTACAACAAGCTAAATGAAAGAAACCATTTTAAATGTGAAATATAAATATATAAAATTAAATTTTATTATCAATATTCTGATGACAGATTTTCTGTATGAAATATGTAGCTGTTTCTGTGCTGTGTTTTTATATCGTTCATTATAATAAATTGGTTCTTTAGTTTTTTATAAGTCATTTGCATGAGAGTGAGATCTTTGGAGAACATGAGAATTGTAATGAGTCTGATGAGAGAGTTTCTGTACCTTCACAATCACTTGAAGATCTTTAGATAATTCTGTGCCGTCTGAACTATCAAGTTTTAATGTGTAATTTCCTGAATCTGCTCTGATCACACGGTTTATTATCAGAGTCCCATTAATGACTGTCACTTCAGTTCTGTTATTATAAAGATCACAGTCACTCTTCCTTATTGTGCCATTCTTTACTCTACAAACTGGATCATCTTTTGGGTTGTTTATTCTCTTTTGTATCTTCAGGTCATATTTACTAGCGTCCACCATCAGCAGATTGAGTTTGTCTCCCAGAGCTGCGTAACAGGGATCAGACTGATCAAACCTGCAGAACCAATCCAGACCTGAAGAAAAACACACACACACACACCACACATGAATCTACCAAAATCAACTCTAAAACATTTTATCTGTAAAAAAAGTATCAACATTTTTGAATATTTTTTAAACAATTTTTTTAAGAATCCAAATTTATAACATACAAAAAGACCATTTCAGCATGAATTGAAATCCGAAAAATGGATTATAGACAAGTATTTTCATATATTTTCACAAAAGTGATTCTACTTTCACAGACTTTTTCATTAACTGTTCCCTCCTGGTGGAATGACCTCCCGACTCGATCCCAGCAGCATCTTCAAGAAACGGCAAAAAACACATCTCTTCCATCTTTATTTGACCCTCTAACTCTAGCACTCTCTATTCAAATCTATTTTCTATCTGTCTTCTTTGTATCTATCTGACCCTCTAACACTAGCTTTCTTTTTTTTTCTATTCTACTTATTTCTTTCATAAAAAAACAAAAACAAAAAAACAAAAGCAAACCGTTGCTACGTGAACTGTGCTTAGACTTGTTGTATCATTGCTCTTTTGTTGGTTTTGATTGCTTCTTTTGTCCTCTTTTGTAAGTCGCTTTGGATAAAAGCAACTGCTAAATGACTAAATGTAAATGTACTATCAAAAAAGCACGGTTTCACGTGACTGATGCCACTGAAACATCTGAACTCCGCTCATCAACCTCAGTAAGATGATCAATCCTTTAGTCTGATTTACACACTTTCACTCACATATTTATATTCCAATAAACAATTATGAGACAGAAAGTGCTAGGTACAGCCAAATTCACTCATACTTATGCACTATTCTGTATTCTATTTTGTAGCATAAACAGTGTTACTAGTGTGTTTACACTGAAAAATACAAAAAGGAAAAAGTGAACTTTAAACAACTCGATGATGCAACATCGACACAGTTGAACTGAAGTGAATCAACACTGAACTGAATTGATTTGAATGACACTATTCTCTTTTAAACTCACTTTACAGTTGAATTTGAATGTGTTGAAGTTGCTTTGAAATAATCTGTATTGTATAAAGGTGAATTGACTTGGGACACAACTACCAGATCATACTAAAATTGCTTTTGAAAAATGTAATGTTACTACACAAAGTTTTTTTGGTTTGTTTCTTTAATGACAATTTTCAACAGTCTCATCTATGTTAATTAATTATTTTGTCTACTAAATGTCCTCCAACAGTCAATGTACATGTACAATGTACAATGTACATTTTTTTAAACAAATGCTACATACTTTTTAAAATTTCCCTCTTTGTATAGATCAGTGTGGCTTTTGAAGGTAGTAATTAACATTCACTGTACCTCTACCATAAGCACTTAACCTCTCACAACCTTAAACCAAAGCACTACATACTGTACATACATAACATTTCACTTCTTTCTGTTTTTCATCTCTGCTCTAGCTTCCTAGCCTATTAAACCTCACAACACTCTGAACACGGTTGGCTCTGTGACAAATTGCTATGATCCTCATTTACATTTATGCATTTAGCAGACGCTTTTATCCAAAGCGACTTACATTGCATTCAAGTTACAGTTTTACATTTAATCAGCTCTTGCTTTCCCTGGGAATCGAACCCATGATCTTGGCGTTGCTAGCGCCATGCTCTACCATTTGAGCTACAGGAAAGCCTTTTGTAAGTTGATTTGAATAAAAGCATCTGCTAAATGAATACATGTAAATGTAATTTTAATCTCATATGGAAAGTATGGGCCGAGGGTAAAATACAATCTACAATAAAAGGTATTTTTTATAAACAAGTTGACTCACATGCAGCAGTTTGCAGCAGCAGCATCAGTCCAAAGATGAGCATCATTTCTCTAAAGTCCAGTTTCCAGAAGAACTCAATCCAGCAGAAGAGCTTTAGATCGAGTCTCACTGACAGACAGCAGCTCTACTGACACACCAGATATTACACGACTTTAACAAAGAAAGAGAAAGAGGAAGTTTCCTCATAGAAGGGGAAGACCGGCGCTGTCGTCAGCAGTTTACACTATTACACTATCAGCAATAGAGACTAACAAAAGAATAAACAAGTGACTCGTAGAATTAGTTTAGTATCTAAAATACATGAATTAAATTTTTCAAGTTGAGAGAAAGTTCTTAGTCTAAATCAAATAAACTTTATTTTCCATATCTGTTAAATCATTTGGACATTAGCAAGTTTTAATTACAGAAAAGACAAACTATTTCCATCACTGATGCGGTAGAAAAGCAGAAGTGCAGAGCAGCAGAAGCGTTACTAACCACAAAACAGATCATCGACTGAAAACATGCAGTCTGCCAGCGTTCAGTGTAAAACCACAGAAACCAAACTACAAAACTTCAAAAGAAACTGATGAAGCAACAGATCAAAATGATTATGTCAGGTGCCTTACGTACAAAAATATGCATACAAATAAAAATGGCGTCGCATTTTTTCCCAGCCGCACCAGGCATAAACAATCTACTTCAGTTTGCAGTTAGGTACATCGAAAGTGTTCTTTTTTTTTTTTTTTTTTTTCCCGCCTGTCAGTAACACAGATAACACATGACAGTACGTAAGTGTAGCTATATTATCATCATTCACAGCCTTTTTTTTTTTTTTTTTTTTTTTTTTTTTAAATTAATTTAATTATATACCCTTTTATTTAACCACACTATGACAGACAAGCCCGGGGGACAGAGAAAAACAAGAGAGAGAAGAAAAAAGAGAGAAGAAAAAAAAGAAAAAAAAACAAAAACAAAAAAAACAGACAATTTGCTTCGATACCTGCTGACAAAAAGAGAAAACAACAGAAGACAAAACATCATAGAGACTGCAGCAACAACCAACATCTGTATGAATCACAATAAATTCTAAATGTTAAATGTTATTGAGCAGCACACATAACTAATATTACAAAATAAGTTTTGAAGCAACAGCAGATCAAGACAAAGCGTGTCTGTGAGCACCTGTTTTTACACCAATGTGACTGCTTGAGTGTACACCTGTGTGTGTGAGCGCGCTTGTGTTCATAAGGTTCCTCCATGTAAATGTTTAATAGTGTGTGTGGGGCACAACATTCCATCCCGCAAGGCATGAAGCAGGCGCGGAAAAGACTCGGGCCCCAAACATCCGGGGGCCCCCCAGGGCACGGCACTCCCAGGAGAACCACCACAGGGATAACCGCCGCCTCCACCCAGAAAAGGGCAGAGGAGAGCCCGAAGGCGGCACCTCCGACAGTCACATTGCAGACGCCCCAGGGTGCCGTGGCGGCAAGCCCGCAGCTCCACCGGTAGCCGACCACACCAGGGCAGACCGGCCCTGGGCCCGGAGATCCAAAGGCCCTCCACCCCCCCAATCGGGGCCCACAAGGCCAGCAGGCCAGGCCCCGCCAAGCGACCGCGACCGCCGAAAGCGGGCCGGCGCCCACCCGAGCATCCTGCCCCGCGCGAGAAACCAACCAACGCACCGGCGACATCCTCCACCGGCAGTGCATGGTGGTGGGGTAGGGTCGGCTGAGATGATGAGTGAGGCGGAGTCTAATGCCCGACCTGACACATAGACGTAGACGAACAAGCACACATATACACAAGCATACGTTCCCACCCTCATGCACGCAAACGAATATTCACACCCTCGCCCCACATGTAGACACACCAAAAATGACAAGGTACCCACACTCACACTCCCCATATGCACTCTATACTCCTAGATCCAGGCACCACCACCCCCAGAGGGAAGCCAGCGCCCGATCCCGGAGCTGAACCCCCTTCGCTCCGGCGTGGGGACAGGAGGACCACCCCGGTCCCCGCAGCAGCAGAAAAACCAACAGCCCAGACCCCGACCGGGCGGCCAGCTCATCCTCACAGCCCCCGCCCCAGACAGAGAACAGAGAGCAGGGTGAAAAAAAAAAAGACCCCAAGCTTCACACTCACCCCGCTCAAATGTAGTGTTGGTGTGTGTTGTTCTAAGGTGCTTTAAAACAGTGGTGCTTTAAAACAGGGGAGGGGCACCCTCTACAAGCTTGTGTCAGCTCGTCCCCTCCCTAGCGCCCTCAATGTCTATGTGCAACTTAAAATTGAGAAGTGGCACTGGCACCAGAGGGAAGGCTGAATGAACAGACCGCCCTCCGGATGCCATTCAGTGTGCCCACCCCCAAGGCCCTATATGTATGTGTCATGTGACAGTAAGTAATGAGAATGTCTAAACTGTAATGTGTGATTGAGATGCAGGCGGCACGAGGAAACAGAGGAATACCACCTCCCCCACATCCCAGCGACACACCCGCACCTCAAAACCCTACCTATGTGTTGATGTGATGGAGCGGGAGAAATGAAGCCCTAGGGATGGGGAGGAAAGCATCAAGGGGGCAAAATACCCCCCCCCTCTGGAGTCAGCTCCCCCGCTGACCCCCATAGGCACCCCTGCTACCCCAAATCTGCCCAGGGCGGGGGCCCAGGCCCATCCAGACCAGGGCCCATGCAGCCCGGGGCGGCCCATCAGACCCCACAGCAGAGGAAAAACTACCCCACCCCATCATTCAGTCAGCTCCCAGACTACAAAAGACAATAAGACACCCAGGTAGAGCCCATTTACCCCGCCTCTATTGGACCCCCCCCTACGAGAGGCACCGATGCATCGAAGACCCCCAACACCAGAGCCGGCCCAAGCGTATGCACCAACCCATGCTCCCGGCGGCACACCAACCAGGACCCAAGCCCCCCAGGCCCAGCCGTAACCCCAACCCGAGCCAGAGCGCCCCCAGAACCCCAAGCCCCCCCCCGACCAACCCCGGAACAGTGCGGCCGCCAGGCTGGTAACCTACTACGTCCGCCGCACATGCATCCCCAGCAGCGCTGCATGCAGCCGCCAGAAAAACAGCACCCACAAGAGTCACCAATACCCCATCCAGGCCAAGGGCCGCAGCCCCAGCGCCGAACCCCCCAGAAACCCACCCCCAGGGAACCCCCAGATGCCCCAGGCCCACATCGCCACCCCACGCCAACAACAAAAACCACAGCCGGACAGAATCGGGGTCCCCCACTCACACTAGGTGATGGAGCTGATCAAAGGAGCCCAGAGAGATTGATCTAATGTGGCAGCAGAGACCGTGTCAAGACTAATATAATCCCACAAATAATCTCTATATTGGTTGATATTAAGATTATTTTTATTTTTCCAGTTCATGAGGACAGTCTTCTAGCAATGCATAGGGCAGTGAAAGCCATGTTGATTGTGTTATCTTCTGTATGACACCATCTAGGTCGCCCAACAAGCAGACTAAAGGAGAGGCTGAATAGAACATATTAAGACACTTTGATAAGTCTTCACAAATCCTGTACCAGTACCTCTGAACAGGTGGACAGAACCATAGAGCGTGGATATAATTGTCAGGTGTATTACCTTTACAGTGTAGCAGTTGTTGAAGCTGTAAAACCCATCCTGAACATCCGATGACCTGTGTAGTGCACTCTATGCAGGATTTTGTATTGTATTAATTGTAAACCGGATTTCTAATCAGTTCAAAGGTTTTTAAACATATCTGAGACCAGAATTTTTTTGTCCCTGCTTACTGATAGATCTGCCTCCCATTTAGCAATAGGAAGTGATACTGATTCATCTATTTTGGAAAGTGCCCTATATATTTTAGACATTAATTTGGGGTTTTGAGATTAAGAAAATCTACCACACTTGGTGGTATTTGTAAATTGATATGATTAGACTTAAATTTCCTTTTTACAATAGATTTAATTTGTTGATATTCTAAAAATCTATGTTTATTAATCCCATATTGTTTAACTAATTTGTCAAAGGGGATAAAGTCTGTCCCTTCGAATATATGTTCCAGGTATTTAATACCTTTACAACTCCAATCTGTGAAGTTTATCATATTGTTGTTTAGCAATATGTCAGGATTGTTCCAGATGGGGGTACGTTTGCATGGGATTAGTGAAGACTCCGTCATTTTTAGAAACTCCCACCATGTTGTCAGAGAAGAGCTGATACTGATGCTTTTGAAGCATACGTGTCGTTTGCTGATCGGGCTAATGAATGGCAGATCCGAAATCTCTATATTATTGCATAATGCCTGTTCTACATCTAGCCAAGGTTCATCTAAGAGGGTGTTTTAACCACCCTGAAATGTGTTGAAGCCTGTTTGCTAAGAAATAGTGGTGAAAGTTAGGTAAATCTAGTCCTCCTTTATCCTTGGTCTTTTGCAGCGTTTTTAAGCTAATACGCGGGGGTTTACCTTTCCAAAGGAATTTAGAGATGGAGGAGTCCAGAGATCTAAACCAGTCAGGTGGTGGTTTGCTCGGGATCATTGCAAATAAATAATTAATTCTTGGCAAAACCATCATTTTTATTGAGGCGACTCTTCCCATGAGTGATATGGGTAGAGACCTCCATCTGGTTAGATCATCTTCTACCTTCTTTAAAAGTGGGATGTGGTTTAATTTAATCAAATCTGCCGGCCTAGGAGAAACATTAATACCTAAATATTTAATATTACCAGATTGCAGTGGAGTGGAAGAATTCTGGAAGGAGCAATTAATTGGAAGAACTGTTGATTTTAACCAGTTTATTGAATAATCTGAGACTTTTGAGAAAGAGTTTATTAATGTAATTACCTCAGGGAGTGGTTTGTGAATGCTGAAGAAAAAGTAACACATCGTCTGCGTAAAGACTAACTTTATGTTCTACATTCTTGCATTTAATGCCTTTAATCACTGTTGCCTGTCTAATTGCTGCTGCTAGTGGTTCAATAAAAATTGCAAACAGTGAGGGGGAGAGGGGCATCCCTGCCTGGTGCCCCTCTTAAGATAAAAGCTAGAGGACGTTTGAGCATTTGTCCTGACACATGCTTTTGGAGAGTTATATAATATTTTTAACCAGTTTATGAAAGAGTTTCCAAAACCAAATTTGTGTAAAGTTGCAAATAGAAAATTCCAGTTAACCCTATCAAAAGCTTTTTCTGCATCTAAAGACAATATTGTAATTTGAAGGTTTCTATTGCATGAATAGTCTATCAAGTTAAGTAACCTACGAGTATTTGTTGAGGAGTGCCTGCCTTTTATGAAACCAGTTTGGTCGGAATGAATTATGAGAGGGGTTATCTTCTCTATTCTTTTTGAGATAGCTTTGCAGATTATTTTAGTGTCCACATTAATAAGGGATATTGGACGATAGCTAGTAGGCAATACAGGGTCTTTGCCTGGTTTTAGCAAGAGACTAATGTTGGCAGAATTCATATTTGGTGGAAGTCTGCCATTTTTTTGGTTACATCGAAAGTGTTCTAGATATAAACAAGTATTAGATATAATATAAAAATATCTTCATGTGAACATATTTTCAGTTGCTGAAACTGAAGCTGTGACAGCGGTGGTTTTCAGACTGGAAGTGGAGAGCAGAATCAGTGAATCGAAATCGGAATTGCGGCAAATAGCCTACTTGTTTTTATAAGGCAGAAATAATAAGATTATATAATAGATAATAATAATAGAATGCAATTCTAAATTAAGCTTCTGCTGCTATTGAATCAATATGGCTCACATATTGTTCAATAATGTTCATCATTGAAAGAACTCCCTCCCGTCCTTGCCCCCCCTCCCCTCTCTTACCCCACGCACCACTGAATTCTGACCCCCACCACACCACCAACACCACACACACCCACACACACACACACACACACACACACACATACACACACACACACACACACACACATACACATACACATACACACACACACACACACACCCACACACACACACACATACACAACACACAACACACACACACACAACAAACAAACACACACAAACACACAAACATATACATACACACATACATACATACATACACACACACACACAACACACACACACACACACACACACAAACATACACACACATACATACACACACACACACACACACACACACACACACACACACACACACAAACACACACACACACACATACACACACACACACACACACACACATACACACACACACACACACACACTCACACACTGTGACCAGCACCAGTCACTTTGTACAGCATTGGACTGACCTCATTCAACTACCTCTTCTGACAGTCTGAATAAAGACTGCTCTCTGTCACTTTAAATAGAATAGACTTAATGAGCTCTTTGCACTACACATTTATATTCTGCACTGTTTGTTTGTTTGTTTATTTCACTGGTTTGCACTCTTATCTACCATGTACCTTATGCCACTTTATCCATTTTTTATATTATTATTATTATTTTTATTTTTTCCTACATGTCCTTATTTGTATATTTGTAATAGTTGCATTTTGTGTACGTATATATATATTTTTGATTTGTACTTATCTGTATTTGTGCGTTCTACTGTTAGTGTTTAGTGTTATCTGTATGCACCAGGGAGTAAGACAGTAACGCAATTTCAATTCTCTGTATGTATGTACGGTACATGTGCCAGAATTGACAATAAAGCTGACTTTGACTTTGACTTTGAACTTTACACCCAGCTAACAGGGAAAGTTCTCATAACATTGTGGCTAGGTTCTCTCAAAGTGACAAACAAGCGTTCCTTCAGTAACATTAATAGAACATTGTTCAAAGTTATCTGGGTTTTAAAGGGATAGCTCACCCAAAAATAACAATTCTGTTATCATTTACTCACCTGGTAGACATTGACTTTCATTGTCAAGGCACGAAAAAAAAAAGGAAACAAAAAGATGGAAAGTCAATGGCTACCAACAATTTGGTTACCAAAATTCATGAAAATATGTTCAGAAGAAAATATATTCTTTCATGTTCAGAAGAAAATATATTCTTTTAATGTTCTCAAAATGTTATTTAGGCCATAGTTTACATCATGGAGCATTTTCTGAAATGTTTTAGTTGGACGTTCACCTTATGTATTCAAACATCACCACTTACTAGGCCTACTTGTTCCAGAACATTCAGAGCAAATGTAAAATGTTCTCTTAATGTTATCAAAAAAAAAGAAACATAATGTTATCAAAAAAAAAAAAAAGCCCTAGCTAACGTTACATTCGAGACATTTTTAAAGTTCAGAGAACACTTAGAAATAATGTTTTCATAACTTTATTGGAACATTGGTAAAACATTATATTTAATTGCTGAAATTTATATTGAATTTGCCTGAAAATTCCTGTTGCATCTTCTGTCTTCTGAATTATTTTACTTCTTTTTCAGTTTGCACTCAGTTACAGATCGATAAGTTGTTTTAAGTATTTTTAAGTATTTAATAAGTTTGGGACCGTGTTTATTAATGTTTTTTTTATTATTATTTTCTGTATGGAGTCGATGATGACTGAGCAGTAAACAGAAATAGATTGACGTCTGCGCCTTTCCTTGGGAAAGACTTTTATTTTGAAATTATCATCAGCTTCCAGGGGAAGTTCACCTCTCGATGTTTTTCATCGTCCGGTTTTTTTCTTTTATTTTGAAATTATCATTTAGTCTGTTCACCTCTGAATCGTCCCGGTGTTTTTCAGGGTTTAGTCTTTGAACATTAACTGAAGGGTTTAGCATCGGCTCGGGAGCAGATGTCGAGCTCAGGGCGAACTGTGAGCTCGTCCTGGTGAAGCGCGCGCGTGAGCTAAAGCCTGCCGCAGGACCCTGATGCAGCTAAATGGCTGATCGCGCAGGTGACAAAACATCAACATTATGACAAAACATCAACATTATACACAGACACAAATAATACTAATGCAGCTCTATCTAACAGACTTCAACATACAGGTGACAAAACATCAACATTATACACTATTCTGACACAGAAATAATACTAATGCAGCTCTATCTAACAGACTTCAACATACAGGTGTATACACTATTCTGACACAGAAACAATACTAATGCAGCTCTATCTAACAGACTTCAACATACATATACACACTTTCTGTCACAGAAACAATACTAATGTAGCTCTATCTAACAGACTTCAACATACAGGTGACAAAACATCAACATTATACACTATTCTGACACAGAAACAATACTAATGCAGCTCTATCTAACAGACCTCAACATACAGGTGACAAAACATCAACATTATACACTATTCTGACACAGAAACAATACTAATGCAGCTCTATCTAACAGACTTCAACATACAGGTGACAAAACATCAACATTATACACTATTCTGACACAGAAACAATACTAATGCAGCTCTATCTAACAGACCTCAACATACAGGTGACAAAACATCAACATTATACACTATTCTGTCACAGAAATAATACTAATGTAGCTCTATCTAACAGACTTCAACATACAGGTGACAAAACATCAACATTATACACTATTCTGTCACAGAAATAATACTAATGTAGCTCTATCTAACAGACTTCAACATACAGGTGACAAAACATCAACATTATACACTATTCTGACACAGAAACAATACTAATGCAGCTCTATCTAACAGACTTCAACATACAGGTGACAAAACATCAACATTATACACTATTCTGACACAGAAACAATACGCAGCACCCTCTATCCCACAGACTTCAACATACAGGTGACAAAACATCAACATTATACACTACTGACACAGAAATAATACTATTCTGTCTCTATCTAATGCAGCTCTATCTAACAGACCTCAACATACAGGTGACAAAACATCAACATTACACACATTATTCTACACTATTCTGACATGCAGCTCTAGCTCTATACAGGTGACTTCAATTCTGTCACAGAAATAATACTAATGCAGCTCTATCTAACAGACTTCAACATACAGGTGACAAAACATCAACATTATACACTATTCTCACAGAAACAATACTAATGTATGCAGCTCAGACTAACAGACCACAACATACAGGTGACAAAACATCAACATTATACACTATTCTGTCACAGAAATGACACAGAAACAATACTAATGCAGCTCTATCTAACAGACCTCAACATACAGGTGACAAAACATCAACATTATACACTATTCTGACACAGCAGCTCTATCTAACAGACTTCAACATACAGGTGACAAAACATCTATTCATTATGACACAGAATTCTGTCACAATACTAATGCAGCTCTATCTAACAGACTTCAACATACAGGTGACAAAACATCAACATTATACACTATTCTACACTACTGTGACACAGAAATTCTGTCACAGAAACAATCTAATGAAGCTCTATCAACTAACAGGTGACCTCAACATACAGGTGACAAAAATACTAATGTACACTATTCTGTGACACAGAAACAATACTAATGCAGGTGACAAAACATCAACTATTACACTATTACTCAACATACTAAGGTGCTCTATCTATTAACAGACCTGACACAACATACAGGTGACAAAACATCAACATTATACACTATTCTGACACAGAAACAATACTAATGTAGCTCTATCTAACAGACTTCAACATACAGGTGACAAAACATCAACATTATACACTATTCTAACAATACTAATGTAGCTCTACCTAACAGACCTCAACATACAGGTGACAAAACATCAACATTATACACTATTCTGACACAGAAACAATACACTAATTCTAGCTCAATATCTGCAGCTCTACAATACTAATGACCTCAATCACAGAAACAATACTAATGCAGCTCTATCTAACAGACCTCAACATACAGGTGACAAAACATCAACATTATCTCACAGAAACAATCACTAATGCAGCTCTATCTAACAGACTTCAACATACAGGTGACAAAACATCAACATACACTATCACACTATATCTAACAGACTTCAACACAGGTGACAAAACATCAACATTATACAATACTAATGTAATGCAGCTCTATTACTGACACAGAAACAATACATGCACTATCTTAACAGACCACAGAAACAATACTAATGTAGCTATCTAACAGACCTCAACATACAGGTGACAAAACATCCACATTATTATGACACAGAAACAGAAATAATATTCTAATGCAGCTCTATACTAATGTAACAGTCATACAGGTGACAAAACATCAACATTATACACACACAGAAATACATCAACATTATACACTATTCTGGAAACAATACTAATGTAGCTCTATCTAACAGACCTCAACATACAGGTGACAAAACATCAACATTATACACACTATTCTGACACAGAAACAATACTAATGCAGCTCTATCTAACAGACCACAACATACAGTGACAAAACATCAACATTATACACTATTCTGACACAGAAATAATACTAATAGCTCTATCTAACAGACCTCAACATACAGGTGACAAAACATCAACATTACACACAGAAATAATTACTATATGCAGACAAAACATCTATCATTATACACAACATACAGGTGACAAAACATCAACATTACATACTAGGTGACACATTATAACAATGACACAGAAACAATAACTAATGCAGAAATAATAGCTCTGCATCTATACAGGTGACCTGACACAGACAGTTCACAATACTAATACTATTCTGACACAGAAACAATACAGGTGACAAAACATCAACATTATACACTATTAACAGACCAGAAATCAACATACTAAGACAAAACAACAACATTATACACAATACTATCTTCAACATACAGGTGACAAAACATCAACTATGTATTCTGTCACTAACAATAGCTCTATCTAAACAGACATACAGGTGACAAACATCAACATTATACACTACAATACTAATGCAGCTCTATCTAACAGATCTAACAGACCTCAACATACAGGTGACAAAACATCAACACATACACATTATTCTGTACAGAAACTGATGACACAACAATAACTATGCTAGCTCTAACAGATTCTGTACAGGTGACCTCAACACAGACAAAACATCAACATTATACACTATTTTGACACAGAAACAGACTTCAACTAATGTAGCTCTATCTGACCTCCAACATACTAGGTGACAAAACACCATTATACACTAATGACACACAGAAATAATACAGATCTATAACAGACCTCAACATACAGGTGACAAAACATCAACATTATACACTATTCAGAACACATTATACACTAATGACACAGAAAGCTCAATATCTAACAGACCTATACTAATGTAACAGCTCTATCAACATACAGACATTCTGTCACAATACTAATGCAGCTCTATCTAACAGACCTCAACATACAGGTGACAAAACATCAACATTATACACTATTCTGACACAGAAACAATACTAATGTAGCTCTATTCTCACAGAAATTCTAATACTAATGTAGACTAACAGACAGGTGACACATACTACACTATTCTGTCACAGAAATAATACTAATGCAGCTCTATCTAACAGACTTCAACATACAGGTGACACAGATACACAAATTACAGAAACTATATAATAATGCTAGCTCTACAGATTCTGACACAGAAACAATCAACAACTAATGACACAGAAACAATACATTATACTATTCTGACACAGAAACAATACAGGTGACAAAACATCAACATTATACACTATTCTGACACAGACAATACTAATGCAGACAAAACATCAACATTATACACATCAACATACAGGTGACAAAACATCAACATTATACATTCTGTCACAGAAATTACTAATGTAGCTCTATCACAGACAGGTGACAAAAATACTACACTATTCTCACAGAAATAATACTAATGTAGACCTCAACATACAGGTGACAAAACATCAACATTATACACTATTCTGTCACTTCAGAAACAATACTAATGTAGCTCTATCTAACAGACTTCAACATACAGGTGACAAAACATCCACATTATACTATTCTGTCACAGAAATAATACTAATAATTCTGCAGCTCTGCAGCTCTATCAACTAACAGGTGACTTCAACATACTAGGTGACAGAAATAATACTAATGTACACTATTCTGTCACAGAAACAATACAGGTGACAAAACATCAACATTATACACTATTCTCACAGAAATAATACTAATGCAGCTCTATCTAACTTCAACATACAGGTGACAAAACATCAACATTACACACTATTCTGTCACAAGAAACAATACACTAATGACACAGAAAGCTCAATATCTGCACCTATACTATGCAGCTCTATCAACTAACAGACTTCAACATACAGGTGACAGAAATAATACATTATACACTATTCTGACACAGAAACAATACAGGTGACAAAACATCAACATTATACACTATTCTTTCTAATACTAATGCAGCTCTATCTAACAGACTTCAACATACAGGTGACAAAACATCAACATTATACACTACACAGAAATAATACTAATGTATTCTGTCACAGAAACAATCTGCAGCTCTATAACAGACAACTAACAGGTGACTTCAACATACACAATACATTATACAGGTGACACATTCTGTCACAATACTATGTAGCAGAAACTATCTAACAGGTGCTCTATCTAACAGACCTCACAGAAACAATACTAATGTAGCTCTATCTAACAGACTTCAATACACATTCTGACACATCCACATTATACACTACTTCAACATACAGGTGTCACAGAAACAATACTAATGCAGCTCTATCTAACAGACTTCAACATACAGCTCTATTAACAGACCTTGACACAGAAACAATACAGGTGCTCTATCTAACAGAATTCTGTCACAATACTAATGCAGCTCTATCTAACAGACTTCAACATACAGGTGACAAAACATCCACATTATACACTATTCTGACACAGAAACAATCTGCAGCTCTATCACAGACAGGTGACAATACATTATAACACTATTCTGTCACAGAAACAATACAGGTGACAAAACATCAACATTATACACTATTCTGTGACACAGAAACAATACTAATGCAGAACAGACTTCAACATACAGGTGACAAAACATCAACATTATACACTAGCTCTATACTAATGTAACAGACTTCAACATACAGACAAACATCAACATTATACACTATCTCACAGAAACAGATCCACTAATGTACACAGGTGACTTCAACATACAGTCACATTATACACTAATTCTGACACAGAAACAATACTAACAGACTCTCAACATACAGGTGACAAAACATCAACATTATACACTATATCTGCAGACTTCAACATATGCAGACTTCAACATATTCTGACACAGAAATACACTTCAACATTATACATTCTGAAACAATACTAATGTATTCTGACACAGAAAATAATACTAATAACAGACTTCAACATACAGGTGACAAAACATCCACATTATACACTACTGTCACAGAAACAATACATGCAGCTCTATCTAACAGACAATACACATTCTGTGACAAAACACAGAAACATTATACTACTAACAGACCTCAACATACAGGTAACAGACAAAACATCAACATTATACACTATTCTGACATACAGATACACTTTTTCTTTCTGACAAAAATACTAATGCAGCTCTATCTAACAGACCTCAACATACAGACAAAACATCCATATTATACACTTTTTCTTTCTATACAGAAATAATACAGCTCTATCTAACAGACATTATCAACATACAGGTGACAAAACATCCACATTACATACTAGGTGACAAAACACAACAATACACTAATTCTGTAGCTCAATATCTGCAGCTCTATACAGGTGACTTCAACACAGAAATAATACTAATGCAGCTCTATCTAACAGACTTCAACATACAGGTGACAAAACATCCACATTATACACTCTAATCTACTCAACATATGCAGGTGACAAAACATCCATATTATACACTTTTTCTTTCAATCAACTATACAGGTGACAACATACAGGTGACATCAACAAATACTATGTCACTACTAATAACAGACCTCAACATCTAACAGACATACAGGTGACAAAACATCAACATTATACACTATTCTGACACAGAAACAATACTAATGCAGCTCTACTTTTCTGTCACAGAAATCCACAGGTGCTCTATCTAACTTTTTCAGACTGTCAGAAACAATACTAATGCAGCTCTATCTAACAGACTTCAACATACAGGTGAAAAACAACATTATACACTATTCTGTCACAGAAACAATACTAATAGCTCTATCTAACAGACTTCAACATACAGGTGACAAAACATCAACATTATACACTACAATACTAATGCAGCTCTATCTAACAGACTTCAACATACAGGTGACAAAACATCAACTATTCTATTCTAATACAGCTCTATCTAACAGACTTCAACATACAGGTGACAAAACATCCACATTATACACTATCAACATACAGGTGACAAAACATCCACATTATACACTATTCTCACAGAAAGGTGACAAAAATACTAATGTAGCTCTATCTAACAGACTTCAACATACAGGTGACAAAACATCAACATTATACACCTGACACAGAAACAATACTAATGTAGCTCTATCTAACAGACCTCAACATACAGGTGACAAACATCAACATTATACACTATTCTCACAGAAACAATACTAATGCAGCTCTATCTGACACAGAAAATAATACTATACAGGTGCTCTATCTAACACACTATTCTGTCAGGAAAATACTAATGTAGCTCTATCTAACAGACTTCAACATACAGGTGACAAAACATCAACATTATACACTATTCTGTCACAGAAACAATACATATTATACACTTTTTCTTTCTCAGCAGACAAAACATCAACATTATCTATAACAGACTAACAGCTCTACTAAAGACATTATCAACATACAGGTGACAACATACAGGTCATCCACATTATCACAGAAAACACTGCATGCTCTAACATCTGTCACACACACAGAAACTGACAGCAAACAATACTAATGTAGCTCTATTCTCAACATACAGACCTCTCAACATACAGGTGACAAAATTATATACTATCCACAGAAATAATCAACATAATGTAGCTCTATCTAACAGATTCTGTCACAGAAACAATACTAATGTGACTACTTTTTCTTTCTCACTGAAACAATACTAATGCAGCTCTATCTAACAGACTTCAACATACAGGTGACAAAACATCAACATTATACACTACCTCAACATACAGGTAGACAAAACATCCACATTATACACTATTCTCTAACAGACTTCAACATACACACATCAACTAATGTGCAGCTCTATCTAACAGACTTCAACATCACACAGGTGACAAAACATCCACATTATACACTATTCTGTCTGAAACAATCTAACAGCTCTATCTAACCTTCAACATACAGGTGACAAAACATCAACATTATACACTGCATTCTAACAGACCTCAACACAGACATTCTGTCTGTCACAATACTAATGCACTATTCTGTCACAGAAACAATACTAATGCAGGTGACAAAACATCAACATTATACACTGTCAGAAATAATACTAATGCAGCTCTATCTAACAGACCTCAACATACAGGTGACAAAACATCAACATTATACACTATTCTGATTCTGTCACAGAAACAATACTAATAGCTCTATCTAACAGCAGGTGACAAAACATCAACATTATACACTATTCTGACACAGAAACAATACTAATGCAGCTCTATCTAACAGACTTCAACATACAGGTGACAAAACATCAACATTATACACTATTCTCACAGAAACAATACTAATAGTCTAACAGACTTCAACATACAGGTGACACAAAACATCCACATTATACACTATTCTGACACAGAAATAATACTAATGTAGCTCTATCTAACAGACTTCAACATACAGGTGACAAAACATCCATTATACACTATTCTCACAGAAACAATACTAAGGTGACAAAACATCAACATTATACACTATTCTGACACAGATGCAATCTATACACTTCACAACATACATTATACACTATTCTAATACTAATGTAGCTCTATCTAACAGACTTCAACATACAGGTGACAAAACATCAACATTACACATTATTCTGACACAGAAACATACTAATGTAGCTCTATCTAACAGACTTCAACATACAGGTGACAAAACATCACAGAAACAATACTAACACTATCTAACAGACTTCAACATACAGGTAACAGACAAAACATCAACATTATACACTATTCTGACATACAGACAAAACATCAACATTATACACATTCTGACACAGAAACACATCAACTAATGTACAGCTCTATCTAACAGACTTCAACATACTAATGTAGCTCTATCTAACAGATCTAACAGACCTCAACATACAGGTGACAAAACATCAACATTATATACTATTCTACAGAAAGCTCAATATCTATTCTGACACAGAAACAATACTAATGTAGACTAACAGAAGGTGACAAAAATACATTATACACTATTCTGTCACAGAAACAATACAGGTGACAAAACATCAACATTATCTATCTAACAGCTCTACCTCAACATACAGGTGAAACAATACTAACAGCTCTATCTAACAGACTTCCACAATGACAAAACATCAACATGCAGCTCTATCATTCTGACACAGAAACAATACTAATGTGCTCTATCACAGAAAGGTGACAAAAATACTAGCTCTATCTAACAGACTTCAACATACAGGTGACAAAACATCAACATTATATACTAGGTGACAAAACATCAACATTATACTATTCTAATGACACAGAAAGCTCTAATACTAATGTAGACTAACAGGTGACTTCAACATACAGGTATACATTATACTACAGACAAAACATCCACATTATACACTATTCTGACACAGAAACAATAACAGACTAATGCAGACAAAACATCAACATTATACATCTCTCAACATACAGGTGACAAAACATCAACATTATACACTATTCTGACACAGAAACAATACAGCTCTATCTAACAGACATACAGGTGACAAAACATCAACATTATACACTACAATACTAATGTAATCTAACAGACTTCAACATACAGACAAAACATCAACATTATACACTATTCTCACAGAAACAATACAGACAGACTTCAACATACAGGTGACAAAACATCACATTATACACTATTCTGACACAGAAATAATACTAATGCAGCTCTATCTAACAGACCTCAACATACACACATCCACAGCTCTATCTAACAGACCTCAACATACAGGTGACAAAACATCCAGAAACATTATACACTATTCTGACACAGAAATAATACTAATGTGCTCTATCACAGAAAGGTGACAAAAATACTGACAAAACATCAACATTATACACTATTCTGACACAGAAACAATACTAACAGACAAAACATCAACATTATACATCTATAACAGACCTCAACATACAGGTGACAAAACATCCACATTACATACAGGTGACACAGAAACAATTAATGTACTATCTATTCTGACACAGAAACAATACTAATGCTCTATGACACAGAAACAAAAATACATTATACACTATTCTGACACAGAAATAATACAGGTGACAAAACATCAACATTATACACTATTCTGACACAGAAACAATACTAATGTAGCTCTATCTAACAGACTTCAACATACAGGTGACAAAACATCAACATTATACACTAGCTCTATACTAATAACAGACTTCAATCATACAGACAAAACATCAACATTATACACACACATCAACTAGCTCTATCTAACAGACCTCAACATACAGGTGACAAAACATGACACACATTATACACTACTTCAACATACAGGTGCAGACAAAACATCAACATTATACAATTCTGTCTAACAGACAGGTGACAAAACATACTAATCTAACAGTAGCTCTATCTAACAGACAGATCTCAACATACAGGTGACATTATACACATTCTGACACAGAAACAATTAATGTACTATCTACTTCAACATACAGGTGTGACACAGAAACAATACTGCAGCTCTATGTAGCTTACAGGTGACAAAACATCAACATTATACACTATTCTGACACAGAAACAATACAGACCTTCAACATACAGGTGACAAAACATCAACATTATACACTATGACACAGAAACAATACTAATGCAGCTCTATCACAGACAGGTGACACATACTACACTATTCTGTCACAGAAACAATACTAATGTAGCTCTATCTAACAGACCTATACAGGTGACAAAACATCAACATTATACACTCTGACACAACAATACATGCAGCTCTATCTAACAGATCTCAACAACAGGTGACACATCAACATTATACACTAGCTCTATACTAATAGACCTCATACAGACAAAACATCAACATTATACACATTCTGTCACAGAAACACATCAACTAATGCAGCTCTATCTGACTTCAACATACAGAAACAATACACTAATCACAGAAACAATACTAACAGACTTCAACATACAGGTGACAAAACATCAACATTATACACATTCTGACACAGAAACAATTAATAGCTCTATCTACTTCAACATACAGGTGACAAAACATCAACATTATACACTATTCTGACACAGAAACAATACTAATGCAGCTCTATCTAACAGACTTCAACATACAGGTGACAAAACATCAACATTATCTATGACACTAACAGCTCTATCTAACAGACTTCAACATACAGGTGACAAAACATCAACATTATACACTATTCTGACACAGAAATAATACTAATGTAGCTCTATCTAACAGA
This sequence comes from Schizothorax lantsangensis, assembly GCA_027422415.1. Lineage (NCBI taxonomy): Eukaryota > Metazoa > Chordata > Actinopteri > Cypriniformes > Cyprinidae > Schizothorax > Schizothorax lantsangensis. The sequence goes on along the minus strand of CM049861.1, from coordinate 1,333,091 downwards.
CTTCAACATACATTACACACTCAACATTCACAGAAATAATATTCTAATGCATATACTAATAACAGACCTCAATCATACAGACAAAACATCCACATTATACACATTCTGTCACAGAAACACATCCACATTATACACTATTCTGTCACAGAAACAATACTAATGCAGCTCTATCTAACAGACTTCAACATACAGGTGACAAAACATCAACATTATACACTATTCTGACACAGAAACAATACTAATGCAGCTCTATTAACAGACTTGACACAGAAACAATACAGGTGCTCTACTATTAACAGACCTGACACAGAAACAATACTAATGTAGCTCTATCTAACAGACCTCAACATACAGGTGACAAAACATCAACATTATACACTATTCTGTCACACAGCAATAAACATAATGATTTTAAACCCACTGCATATCAGTCAGGACTGTAGTACAGTGGGTTTCTTTCATTTTGATGCCACTGACCCCTAAATATGTGCATTCAAAATTAAAAATACACCTATAATTCATCATTAAATTCCACCATTTAATTATGATCATGCTCCTGCAAGGGACCTCTATCCTGACATTTAAAAGACTATAGATTTAGTGCATAGTTTATTGTATGTTTTGATATATAAAGACTCAAATTGTACTGTGAAAAAAATACCATAAATATAGGCCTATGTAAAATATTATTTGGAGAATATTTGTTTTCTTTGATGTTAGATTATTGTTGTTTTTTTCTAGTCACATTGTACTGTACTATTAGATGTGTTATTTGTTTAAATCAATTTTGTATTTTTTTTTATTTTAACTGTTTAACTTTTTTCAGATTTATATGTATTTATTTTTATCAAATTTAATCAATCATATTTGTATTTATTTGTTTTTCTTTTGTATTTTAATTTGAAACATTTATATTATTTTACTCAATGTTTATTTATTAATTAATTTAAATTTATTTTATTTTGTTTAATCATATTTTAGTATTTGTTTTTTAAACATTTTTTTCATTTATTCAAATTTATTTAATATTTAGGTTTTTAGTGTCAATTACTTTAATTACTTTATTTATTTAATTTATTCATATTTTTATGATTTTTGTTTTTTTCTAAACATTTTATTTTATTTTATTTAAATTTCTATTTATTTATTTATTTATTTTAAAATCGAAATAACTTAATCTTTTTTTTTTTTCTAAACACTTCCACAGACTTGAACTGATAAAATGTTTATCTTGAATGCAATGCATGTTACTTTAGAAAATTGGCCTCCACTTTGTCTAGTATTCTATTATTATATGTATTGTATATTAATGCTGTGGAAGCTTTATTTAGCCAGGGAAATTCCTAGTGTTTACAAGCAATAAAGCTCTTCCTGATTCTGATTAAATGCATATTAATCAGTGCATATGCACAGTGTCTGCATCATGCACAGGTCTGTGGTCATTAGTTCTGTGCATCTGTGGATCACCTGTGTTGGTTTAGTGTCTGATGCATGTGTTATGTGTGTGTGTGCAGTATGAGATGTACAGTATCGAGCGTAACGCTGAGAGGACGGCCTCCGCCGGCAGACTCCTGTATGACATGTGAGTCACAGTGCATTCACTCTGGATGCGTTCGCTGCACATGACGGCCGTCGTTTAATGTGCTTTATTAATGTTTCCTGATGCACAGATTCGTGAATTTCCCCGAGCAGCCGGTGGTCTGGCGTGAGATCGCAGTGATCACTGCTGCGTTACGAAACGACAGCCAGGACAAGCACGCTCAGTTTCTCAAAGGTGTGTGACCTACATCAACTGTGTGTGTGTCAGTGTTATTTAGTATTAGTTCAGAATATTACAGTTTTTAGTAATATTTTGAAATAGCTTTATTTTTATATTTTCATTTAAAATTTTAGTTAAATCTGACAGGCAGTGTTAAATATTATGTTAAAATGTTTTAGTTTTTTTATTAATATTTTGAATTATTTTTTTGTTTTATTTTTATTTACATTTTTAGTAATTGTTTAATGTGTTTTTGTCATTTTTAGGATTTTTTAAAATATTTAATTTAGTTTTATGTCAGTTTTGGTTTCAGTTTTTATTTATTTCGAACTTAAAGTTATGTGCCAAGGCAACATTTCTGAATTTAATTAAGTTTTTTCATTTTCCAATAATTATATTTTATTTTATTTACTGCTTCAACTTTAACTTATTTTAGCTTGTTTTATAATTTTCACTTTGTTTATTTTTCATCTTCTGATATTTATATTAAATTTAATTTAATTTGAGCTTTATTTATTTTAAGAATATGGTTTAATAGTTTTATTTTTAGGTTTCTTATATTTTATTTGATTTCATTTCTGCTATATTTCAGATAACGAAAATGTTTTAGTTCAGTTTTAGTTTTTATTAATTTCCAGCTTATTTTACTGCTTCAACTTAGTTTTTCATCATCTAATTAATATTTATATAAATAGTTTTTCATTTTAGTTTTATTTCAATTAACAAAAATGTTTTAATAGTTTATTTTTGTTAATAATAATAATAACCCTGATGTGTGTTTATCAGCTGCTGTACAGTAGTTGAATCACATGTACTGTATATGACAGTTGTATTTCCTTCAGTAATCGTGTGTGTGTGTGTGTGTGCGTGTGTGTGCATGTGTGTGTGCGTGTGTGCGTGTGTGCGTGTGTGTGCATGTGTGTGCGTGTGTGTGCGTGTGTGCGTGTGCATGTGTGCATGTGTGCGTGTGTGTGTGCGCGTGTGTGTGCGTGTGTGTGCATGTGTGTGTGCGTGTGTGTGCGTGTGTGCGTGTGTGCGTGTGCATGTGTGCGTGCGTGCGTGCGTGTGTGTGCGTGCGCGTGCGTGTGCGTGTGCATGTGTGCATGTGTGCATGTGCGTGTGTGTGCGTGTGTGTGCGCGTGCGTGTGCGTGTGTGCGTGTGCGTGCGTGTGTGTGTGTGTGTGTGTGTGTGCAGGTGTTTTTGAGACTCTTCCAGGTCCGGTTCAGTGTAAGATGCTCCTGAAGGCCACAGAACAGTGTTTTAACACGCTGGAGAAAGCAGAGATGCTGCTGCTGCTGCTCAAGAGATTCCCGGAGTCTGTCGTTCAGCATGGAGTGAGTCGAGTCATCTCACACACACTCTTATTTTATTTTATTATTATTTTTATCTTTCTTTCTTTCTTTCTTTCTTTCTTTCTTTCTTTCTTTTCTTAAAAAGGCAACCTGAAATAAAAATAAAACAAGTAATCACAAATATCACATATAAAATAATGCAGTATAAAATGAGTCTTTATCACCTCAGCATTCGATTTGATTCTGATTCAGTGAGTCACTGTATGAGTCCAAAAAGATGCATTTCAGTTTTTCAGCATGTCTGTTTATTATTAGTTTCTTATGCATGTTATGATTATTTTATTATTCTTTTTAGATCATTTTTATATAAAGCACTTTAAATTAGCATTCTATGAAAGCATAATGTGTATATTGTATGAAATCTACATCAATAAACTTGCCTTGAAGACGGTCACTTATGTTTACACAATGAAAGTGTACATTAATACTATGGGTCATTGCATAATCCTTTGAAAATTAATATTTGTTTGTGAATTTTTTATGAAACAAATGCATACCCAGCTTGACCTCTGACCCCTTGACCTCTCTCTCAGGTCAGTTTAGGAGAGTCGTTATTAGAGGCGGAGACTGTAGAGAATCTGGACACGCCTGTCAACTGCTTCAGGAAGCTGTTTGGTATAAATTCATCATCTCTTTATTGTTTTATTTTTGTTCTATATGCTAGTGTGAGAATCCTGTATTTGTTGTTCATCTGAGCTTCTGTTTTCGTCTCTATCAGTGTGTGACGTTCTGCCGCTGATCCTGAATAATCCAGAGATGTGTCTTCCTGTCAGTCTGCTGTATAAATACATGCACAAAGCAGCAGAGTTTTACATATGTTACGTCACACGGGAGCCGTCAGCAGACGGACAGATGCAGGGTAAAAGCGTATTTGTGTTTTTTTGCAATTAAACTATGAATTTTGGGTGAATTTTAGCAATAGAAAGTCATTTGATTATTTCATGCATACCGAAAATGTGCATATTGTGCTCACTATACATATGTTTTGTACAAATATACATTTATGTATATGACTATAAATGTATATTATATTTATGTATATTCACTATGACTATAAAGCTTGTTTCTGCCACTGGATAAAAAAATAAAAAAGGTAATTGTGACTTTTTTTCTTGTGAATCTAAACGTCAGAATTGTGAGATTAAAAAGTTGCAACTACATTTTTAATATTTTATTTTTTGAGGGAAACAAAATAAAACAATTGCAACTAATTGAGGCTTTTTCTCTCACAATTCTGACTTTTTCTCACAGTTCTGAGATGTAAATGTCAGAATTGCAAGGGAAAAAAATCAGATTTGTGAGAGAAAAAGTCACAATTGCCTATTTTATTTTTTATTCTGTGGCGAAAACAAAAAAATGTAAATGCAAAATGTAAACTCAGAATTGCAAGAAAAAAGTCAGACTTTATATCTCACAATTTTGTCATTTTTTTCTGAATTTCATTAAAATTGGCTGAATTGTGAGATTCATTTTTTTTTACATTATATAATTTATATTACATTTATAATATTTTATATTGTTTATATTTTTTCATCCAGTGGTGGAAGAAACTTCCATACAATACAGATTGTTTCAAAGCAGCTTTACAAAAATAAACAGGAAAATAGCAGTGTTAATATTCCAAAATTGATCACTTATGAAACTAATTGAGTTTCGGCTGTGAAGCAGCTCTGCAGCAGACCGTAGTGTCGTTATTCTGATGGTAATGGTGTGTGATTCCTCAGGCTCTCAGGAAGTGGGCGGGCTCAAGTCTCCGGGCCGGGGGCGGAGTCAGCGGTATGTGATTGACGGGCTGTCGGAGAAGTCGTCGGTGGTGACGGAGCCCTGGGATAGGCTGCTGGAGATGGTGGGCGTGGTCGGCTCGCTCTGTGATTGGCAGGGAGAGAAAGCAAGCCGGTGAGCATCTGAGAAACAGTATCTTAAAGGCATAGTTCACCCAAAAATTAAAATTCTGTCATTAATTAATCACCCTCATGTCATTCCCGACAGTAAACTGATGAGCTGATAAAATGTAACAAAAACTAACTTGAATGCAATGTAAGTCGCTTTGGATAAAAGCGTCTGCTAAATGCATAAATGTAAGTAAACTGATGCCGCGTTCTATTTATGACGTAACATTACTGACACAAACTTCAAATGATTTGCAACAGTCGCTTTGACGCGTCCAGTGTAGACAGACTCTAGCTGTTGATGCGCGTCCGGTGTAGACACGGTGTCTGTGTGTGAGCAAAGAAAACGATCAGTGTAAATATAACGATCAGTATACTAAACATCGCACATCCTGATCGCGGATGCACACATTGTGATATCGATGCTGAAACGATATATCGTGCAGCCCTAGAACGAAGGTCTTACCGGTTTGGAACGACACGAGGAATTTTTGGGTGAACTATCCCTTTAATGAGTGATGCATACGATCAGCTCTCACTCTCTCTGTGTGTGTGTGTCTGGCTGTGTGTGTGTGTGTGTGTCTCTGTGTGTCTGTGTGTGTCTGTGTCTGTGTGTGTGTGTGTGTTGTAGGTCGTACTCGGAGCTCCTGCAGCGTGTTTCAGAGTTGTGTCGGTACATGTCTGCCACGGACGGTGAAGGTTTTGCCCGCTGTTGTGCTCAGATCGTCACCTGCTGCACGCTTGTGCTGTTTCACAGCGCGTTTCACTACGTCTCTGCCGTGCAGCCGTCACTCTTCCAGGGTCAGTTCACACGTCTGTGTGTGTGTATCTTCTGAACTATGTCTTTAGGAACTAATTTGTACCCAGAAGTGAACTAAATCTGACAAAATATCCCAAAACATCCTTTTGGTGGCATCCTCATTTGTAAAAACAAACAATTTTTTTTTTTTACATTGTAAAGATGCAGAATGTTTTCTGCTCGGGTGTGTGTTAGGGTATGTTATAGTATTTATAACTAGCTGTATAAAAAACAATAGAAGCGTAAGCAATGTCTCCATTTATAACAAATCTGAACACAAAGTGATTGACGGGTATCTATCTATCTCTGTCTGTCAATCTATCTATCTATCTATCTATCTATCTATCTATCGCTGTCTGTCAATCTATCTATCTATCTATCTATCTATCTATCTATCTGTCTGTCAATCTATCTATCTATCTATCTATCTATCTGTCTGTCAATCTATCTATCTATCTATCTATCTCTGTCTGTCAATCTATCTATCTATCTATCTATCTCTGTCTGTCAATCTATCTATCTATCTATCTATCTATCTTTCTCTGTCATCTATCTATCTATCTATCTATCTATCTATCTATCTATCTATCTATCTATCTATCTATCTATCTATCTATCTATCTCTCTCTCTCTCTCTCTCTCTCTCTCTCTCTCTCTCTCTCTCTCTCTCTCTCTCTCTCTATACATATATATATATATATATATCGATATGGATAAATAGATAGCTAGATAGATAGATAGATATTTTTTATTTGTTACAATATCACTATTATTTAATATTCCACATTATCTACTTGTTAACTTCTCTAAAAAGGGAAAGAAAATTCCAAATGTTTTTAATAAATACATAAACCAGTCATTTCCCCCCTCATTTTTTGCTGTTTTTTGCTCTACACTGTATAAAAAAAAAAGTTGGGCAAACTTAAAATTTTAAGGCAACCAGCTTCAGCAGATTTTTGAGTTTTCTCTACTTCTTGTTTTAAGTTTATACAACAAAAAGTTGAGAAATTTCCTAAAAAAATAAGTTGAGAAAACTCAAAAATCTGTGTACTTCAACAACGGAGACATGTATGATATCTCAGGATGCTATTTTAGTAAGATCTTGAGGGACAGTTTTTACCTTGAAATGGCATCTTAATATGCACTAAAACCATGATGCCAGGGCTTAAAATTAATAAAATAAAATAATGGAAATGCAGCATGTGCCAAACATCTTCCAAAGTTTGTACTGAAAATTTGTTTATAAAAACAAAAGAGAATCATTTAAAGTTTCTGTGCAGTTTTCCACCAAAATAAAAGTTGAATGGTTTTACAAAACCAAAGAAAAACAACCATAAATATTAGTATTTTAATTGTGATGTTGTTATATAAAATAACTAATTATTATTATTATGAAATAATGTACTATTCAATAGTATTATATATGTTTTTTATTGATTAGTTCAGTTTTATAATATCAGTAAATAACTGATGTTTGTGTGTGTTGTCAGGTCATGCGTCTCTGAGCTCGTGTCCGTGGGTCCTGCTGGAGGATCTGTCCAGTGTTTACACTGATGTAGAAGTGGAGCGAAAACACACACACAAGAAACGCAAGCTGGCCGACGGACGGGAGAAAACCATGGTCAGGCTTATATGCTATTATTATTATTATTATTACTACGTCAGCATATGCAAATGCATGTGGTGAACATGACTGCTGTGTGTGTGTGTAGAGCTCTGATGATGAGGAGGTGTTGGCCAAAGGCAGAGGGCGACACATTGTGGTGAATAAAGCAGAGATGCTGGGTTGGGCCGAGACTTTAGAGCACTTCCGTACGGCCAGAGAGAGCTGGGACCTGCTGCACTCACACCAGAGCCTGGAGACGGGTCTGTACAACTGTCTGTCCGTCCATCCGTACGTCCATCTGTCTGTCTGTCTGTCTGTTCATCCATCCGTACGTCCAGCTGTCTGTCTGTCTGTACAACTGTCCGTCCGTCCGTCTGTCTGTCTGTCTGTTCGTCCGTCCATCTGTCTGTCCGTATGTCTGTCTGTACAACTGTCCGTCTGTCTGTCCGTCCGTCCGTCCGTCCTGGGACCTGCTGCACTCACACCAGAGCCTGGAGACGGGTCTGTACAACTGTCCGTCCGTCCGTCCGTCCGTCCGTCCGACTCTGCTTGTCCGTCTGTCTCTGCTTGTCCGTCTGTCTGTCTGTCTGTCTGTCTGTCATACAACTGTCCGTCCGTCCGCCTCCGTCCTGTCTTCTCTCCTGGTGCGTTCCACTCTGCTTGTCTGATCTGTCTCTGCTTGTCTGTCTGTCTCTGCTTGTCTGTCTCTGCTTGTCTGTATGTCTGTGACTGTCTGTCTCTGCGTCCGTATGTCCTGTCTCTGTACTGTCTGTCTGTACGTGTCTGTCTGACTCTGCTTGTGTCTGTCTGTCTCTGCTTGTCTGTCTGTCTGGGTCTGTCTCTGCCTGTCCGTTGTGACTGTCTGTCTGCTGCTCCCGTCTGTCTGTCTGTCTGTGCTTGTCTGCTTGTCTGTCTGACCGTCCGCTTCCGGGATCTGTCTCTGCTTGTCTGTCTGTCTGTCTGTCTGTCTGACTGTCTTGTCTGTCTGACTGTCTGTCTCTGCCTGCTGCATGTCTGTCTCCTCTGTCTCACTGTACCAGAGCCTGGAGACGGGTGTCTCTGTGTGTCTGTCTGTCTGTCCATCCATCCGTCGTCCGTCCGTCCGTCCGTCTGTCCTCTGTCTGTCTGACTCTGTGTTGTCTGTCTGACTCTGCTCCGTCTGTCTGTACGTCTGTCTCTGCTTGTCTGTCTGTCTGACTGTTTGTCTCTGCTTGTCTGTCTGTCTGACTATCTGTCTCTGCTTGTCTGTCTGTCTGTCTGACTGTCTGTCTGCACAGCTGTCTGTAGATTCTACAGGTTATGATTAGTTTTAAAGTGTAAATGATGAACTCCTGTGTTACTGTTTTATTCCAGAGTTCGTTAAGATCTGCTCAGCGTGGAAAACTGAGATGTGGATGTGGTTTCGCATTTTCCTTACAGATATGATCATTTATCAGGTATGATTTGAGTTTAATTTACTGATTTTTTTTTTCTGTATTGATTTTTTTAATACAGGTCATATATGAAGTCATACCTGTAAATATACTTGTTTCTAGTTTAACATTTTCACCAGACTGATAGAAAAAGCTGCTCAAACCAAAGTGACGTCTGATCCGTGAGCAAGTCAGTTCTGTTCGGTCAAACTTATTCACTAATCAATCTAAATGGTTCTTTAGGGAATCAGACTGAGTCTGAATAGTTATTTTTTTCCTGTAAAGACACACCAAGATTGAAACGACAAACAAAAGCAAATATATTGACCAATTATCATCCATGACCAGAACAGTCAGTTTTAGAATATAATAATATATCACAGTATAATTATGTCATAGCATTACAATTATAGTTTTTATTAATATTTTGAATGTACTTTTGTCTGTGTGTTGTTCAGGGTCAGTACCGGAAGGCTCTGTCCAGTCTGGGTCTGATGTCGTCGCTCCAGCAGAACCAGAACCAGAACTCCAGCTCCTCGAGTCTGGAGACGCAGCGGGCGATCATCCAGCAGGCCTCCTGTCATTACGCGCTGGGAGAGTACAGGGTAACACACTCTCTCTCACACACACACACACTGCATTAGACCTGCTGTGTTTAGCGCGTCTCATCACGTTCACGCTGTGGTTTGTCAGATGGCGTGTGAGAAGCTTCTGGAGATTGTCGCTGGTCTGATGCCCCAGAATCATGAAGCGGTGAAGAGCATCGAGGAGCAGCGCAAACCCCGCAGCAAAACCAGGAAAGGTGTGTCTATAGCACATACATAAACTACTGTTTTACTACAATACTTTTTTATTTTCATTTTATTAAGCCTTGTTCATTTCTTTTTATTTCTTTTTTTTTTGGCTGTGTTAATACTTGGAGCATACCTTAATTAGATGTTACACTGTGGACCTTAAAAAAAAAAAAAAAAACATTACAACGTCAATATTTATTCTCAGTGCCATTGAAGCATATGATCATGCATTCTTTGTTAATAGGCTTTCATTCTGTTGGCAAGGCTTCAAAATGTTTGCTATTTTTAATATCTTTACTATTTTCCACCCAATGTTGTTGCTAATCATTGACTTATTCAAGACTGTAATAATTAAAAAAAAAAAAAAAAAGTCTGCGTAGCATTTATTATAATATTTAAAAATAATTTATTTGTGTGTGTGTGTTTTAATTATAAAAACAACAGTAGCATTAAGTTAACCAACTGACAATTAAAGGGTAAAAATCCAGAAAATTCATGCATTTTTGGTGGTTATGATCAGAACTGATGTTCATAAAAATCTGTCATATTTATATATATATTATTTATTTATTAAAAAAATATTAAAATATATAATTTTTATTTCCATTGTTTGTAACTTAATTATTAATAAGTTATATTTGTTTCACAGTAGAGACACTTTTGAGTACCAAAATTAAATGGTAAGGTCCCATTTATTAACGTGATGAATAAACAATGAGCAATATTTTTAGAGCATATATTAGTCTTTGTTAATGTTAGTTAATAAAAAATGCAATTCTTCATTGTTCATGTTAGTTCAACTTCAGAGTGACTTAACTAATGTTAAAAGATACATATTTTGATTTTAAAAATGTATTAATAAATGTTAAAATTAACATGAAGTAATATTAACAACTGATGTAGATGTTACAGAAACTGCCAGACACAACGGTGAGTGTTGAACACAGTGAGTTTATTTACAGGACTAGATGAGACAACAGTGGTGATAGTCCTTGAGTGAGGTGAGTGGCTTTTCTTGGAAGTATTGTGGATAGTGCGCTGGGATTCTGACAGTGCCTCGGTCTCTTGGCAGGTTCGTGGCAGACAGGAATCCTGGAGAGCCCGTGAGTCACTAGAGTTTACAGCAGTTCAGGTATCTGGATGTGAGAGGTAAGACAGGAGGTAAGTAAGCAGGAGAGGTACACAGGTAAGTATACTCAGCTAGCTATTTGCTGTAGCGTAGCGGTCCTTGGAGTATCCACAGGTATCAACGTCATGGCAGCTTTGTGACTTTAAGATCCGACAATGGTGCAGGATGTGGAGTGAGCTTTTAACCAGGTCCTAATGACTGTGGTGATGAGGAGCAGGTGTGCATGATCAGTAATCAGGTGCAGGTGAACGTGATCAGTGACGGAGGAATACGGGCCATTCTGTGACATTACCTCCCCCTCCCGGACGGCGCGTCCCGCGACGTAATAACAATACCGGGGAGGGGGGGTGGGCGCCCTGGATGTCGGTGGAGGACATGGACACAGGGAAGGCATCCAGGGCGGAACTGGAGATTCAGGAAGCCATGGCGGGACAGGAGGTTCAGGAGGCCATGGCGGATCCGGGGCTTCGGGAGGCCCTGGCCCATTTCTTTTGGGCGGCCATGGTGGGTCAGGGATCTCCGTGGCCTTGGCTCTGGGCCCGGCCACCCAGGCAGAGCATATATAGCCCCCCCCAAAAATTTTCTTGGGGAAGCTCCCCTCTGGTGGGCATTCTGGAGGCGCAGGCACTAGGGAGCGCTCTGGAGGCGCAGGCACTAGGGGCCGCTCTGGACGGCTGGGCGGAACCAGCGGGACTTCGGGACGGCTGGGCTGAACCAGCGCGAACTCCGGACGGCTCTTGTGTGGAGCAGCCACTGGAGAGCACTTGCGTGGAGCAGCCACGGGAGGGCACATGCGAGGAACAGCCACTGGAGGGCACTTGCGAGGAACAGCCTCTGGAGGGCACTTGCGTGGAGCAGCCACTGGAGGGCACTTGCGTGGGGCAGCCACTGGAGGGCACTTGCGTGGAGCAGCCACTGGAGGGCACTTGCGTGGAGCAGCCACTGGAGGGCACTTGCGTGGAGCAGCCACTGGAGGGCACTTGCGAGGAACAGCCTCTGGAGGGCACTTGCGTGGGGCAGCCTCTGGAGGGCACTTGCGTGGGGCAGCCACTGGAGGGCACTGTCTTGGAGCAAGTTCGGGGGAGAGGACAGGAGCCAGGAATCCTGAGGGTATAGCCTCATCCAGGTGCTCCTGATTAAACGCGGGCGGTAGCCCATACTTTACCGCGGCCGGCGAAACCCTCATAATCGCAGGCGGCGGTAGCATCATCGCCACGGGCGACGGAACCATCTTCGTCGCGGGCGGCGGCATCATCATCGCCGTGGACGGCGGAATTATCATCGCCATCTCGGGCGGCGGAACCATCATCGTCGCTTCAGGCGGCGGAACCATCATCGTCGCTTCGAGAGGCGGAATCATCATCATCGCTTCGAGCGGCGGAACCATCATCGTCGCTTCAGGCGGCGGAACCATCATCGTCGCTTCGAGAGGCGGCAAAATTTTCGATGAGGTAAACGGCAGGTTGCCGATCCCCGAACCTCCCTTTCGGGGAACCAAAATTAACCGCCTCCTCATCTTCGGTAGTGGTCGGATCTTCTGTTACGGAAACTGCCAGACACAACGGTGAGTGTTGAACACAGTGAGTTTATTTACAGGACTAGATGAGACAACAGTGGTGATAGTCCTTGAGTGAGGTGAGTGGCTTTTCTTGGAAGTATTGTGGATAGTGCGCTGGGATTCTGACAGTGCCTCGGTCTCTTGGCAGGTTCGTGGCAGACAGGAATCCTGGAGAGCCCGTGAGTCACTAGAGTTTACAGCAGTTCAGGTATCTGGATGTGAGAGGTAAGACAGGAGGTAAGTAAGCAGGAGAGGTACACAGGTAAGTATACTCAGCTAGCTATTTGCTGTAGCGTAGCGGTCCTTGGAGTATCCACAGGTATCAACGTCATGGCAGCTTTGTGACTTTAAGATCCGACAATGGTGCAGGCTGTGGAGTGAGCTTTTAACCAGGTCCTAATGACTGTGGTGATGAGGAGCAGGTGTGCATGATCAGTAATCAGGTGCAGGTGAACGTGATCAGTGACGGAGGAATACGGGCCATTCTGTGACAGTAGAAGTGTTGTTCATCGTTTGTTTATATTTACTAGTGTAGTTATCAAATGAATCCTTGTTGTGAAGTGTTAACCTTTTTTCCATAAGCAGTAACGTTGAGGGTTGTTATAGTTAAGAGGTAAAACTGAACATAAATTAAAACCATTAAAAACATTTTTGTTACTTGAAATCAAATGTTAACAGAAATAAAATATAATTTTTTTTTTTTTTCAGCTAGTTGCCAATATAGTATTTCTCATTTTAATTGTTTAACTGGATGTACTAAAGTAACTAAAATTAAAAATAAAAATTAAAAAAATGAATGGCTGTATATTATCTTTTTTGTTTGTTTATTTAAATAGCTGAAAATTTACTTTTTACTCTGAAGACTTTGTTTTGGGGCTGAACGATAAAAAAAAAACAAAAAAAAAAACGTTGAATGTCTAAACTTATGTCACTTTCAAAAATTCAAAACTTTAGAATTTTAACTTTTAAATTTTAAATGTCACTCTAAAACCCTCTAATTAATATTCATGAGCCAGGTTTTTACCATAATAGGAATATCTCTCTCCTCTGTTGCTAGGTAACGATCTGAGGCTGGTCCCCTGCACCAGTAAATCCATCCTTCCGTTCTGTCTTCAGCTCATGCTGGCCTGTTTTAAGGTACCAGATCTGAACCTCTCACCCACTCAAACCTCACAGCTCAGATTCGGTTTTTAACTCGTTTCCTCTCTTTCTAAGCTGAGGGCCTTCACAGACAACAGAGACGACCTGGCTCTGGGTCATGTGGTCGTGCTCCTGCAGTATGATTGGCCGCAGGGTGAGAATCTCTTCCTGAAGGCGGTGGATAAGATCTGCCAGCAGGGCAGCTTCCAATACGAGAACTTCTTCAACTACGTCACCAGTATCCTTCAGAAGAGAGATCGACCAGTTCTCCAGTGTTATGATTCATCTAAAACCTTTACTTCAAGCCTTTATGTATAAAGCATAATAAGTAGTTTTAATGCATTAATTATGCCTTATAATGCATTGTACAATCTCAATAATAATTATAACCACAGTTAATACAGTATAACGCTTATCAATTCATTGTTACACTATGCATTTTAAATTTGGTTATAATTATGACAATACATCATTTATTACAATGCATATTAGGAATCATTATAATGCATTATAGCCTCTAATAACCCTTTATAATGCATTATACATAAAGGCTTTAAGTAAAGTGTTACCAAACCTTTTATTTTTTTACAATTATTCTAATTTTTGTCTAAGGCATACAGATTTTATGATCTCATATTAATTTATAGACTACTAAAAATGAATCCTAGAAAACCTGACATATGAAATAATAGTCATTAAAATCTATTTTATGAGTTCATTGAACGTTTACACATAATGTTTTGTCATATTTCGTCCATCAGGCTTTTATGGCTCATATAGTCTGATATAGTGAGAATATGATACCTGAAAAAATGTCTCAATTTTATAAAAAAAAATCCTAAACTGAGCAAAACAATGCAATTTGGGGCAGACATTGATGTTTATATGGATAAAAATTGTGTTAAATAAGTTAATTTTTCACACTGCAGGATCCTTTAAAATGTTTAACATGGTGAAAACCTTTTGATCAGACACTAATTCTAATCATAATTCAGAATGAGTGTATTTTTATATGAATATCTGTCCTTGACCAGCTTTCTCTCTGAGACATTGACATGTTAGAAGAGTTTGCTTACCTTCGCACGACAGAAGGAGGGCGGGTCCAGCTGGAGCTGCTGCCCAATCAGGGGATGCTCATCAAGTAAGTCCCGCCCACATCACGCATATCAGCCAATGGAACTGGAGATGATGAAAAGTGATCATCGAAGGTCTCTCCCTCCTTCCTGTTTCCTTTCTCCTTTTGTTTTGGACATAGGCTGCGGTTAAGACTAACAGCGTGACAGGAAGACGGCGGTTTGCTTAGCGTGTTTTCTTTACCCTGCTTTAGTGCTGATGTCCTCGAGCTGCTTTTTGAAGCCTTTTTGATTAGTTTTATGGTCTTTGTCTGACATTGTGTAGGGTTTTAAACGGGTTGCAACTTGCAAGTTCAGGTCTGTTTAGGGTTGAGAATCGAGAACATGACGGAGCTAGATCATAATGAGCCAATAAACGACTTAAAAGTAAAGGTTCTTGATTGGCATTGATGGTTCGATTAAGAACCTTTATCATCCATGGAACCACTAAAGGTTCTTTACAGTGTAAAAAGTTACTTGAGATTATAAAAATGTTCTTTACACTAAGAAAAAAATGGTTTAAAGAACTGGGAACCAAAATGGGTTTCAAGTCATTTCGTGTCAACTCAGCCAGAGGTCCACGGCCAAAACATTTTATTTTTTTTAGTGAAAGAAGTACTTAAATTAGTTTGTTCTTCAGACATTCTTCTTAAAATTTAATAAGTATCAGCTGTATGCAAAGTGACCCACATTTGGTTTTCAAAACATGGAGTCAAATTGAGATCCCCATATCTATTGGATTGAACTATACAGGGCCTTAAAAATAAAGATTACTAAAGAAAAGTTTATTAAGAACCAGAATCTGAAAAGATATTAAGATATTTGTAATACTTCTAGAGTTACAGACATGCAAACTTTGGGAAAAAATTATATTTATGCCACTCAGACAGGTATGTTTTTTGGTACATTTAGATCCCCATATATCTGGGATTGAACCATATAGAGCCTTAAATATGAAGATACTAAAAGAAAAGTTTAAGAACCAAAATATAAAAGGATATCTTTAATACTTCTTGAGTTACAGGCCTGCAAACTTTGGAGCACAAAAAGTGCTGTTTCCCCATTTTTGAATGGTCACCACTGGCACATAATGCACCACAGATTGCTAAAGTTTATTAATAGACCAACTAATCTCTGTGTAAAAATAACATGATGATGCTTCAATCTTCTAAAGTCATTTTTAACCCCCTGTAATTTGGCTCTGAATCTCATTTTGACCCTCCTCTATGAAATGGAGGATTACTCGGTAAATATACATCCATTAAGTTTAATATTTTGGCTTTTAGCACTATTTATGTTTGTCTTTCTCCAGAAAAAAATGTAAGATGGGCAAGTTTCTGAAATTTGGTTGATTTGACCCGGAATGACCCTTCTTCTGTGGCATCACTGCAAAAACTTATTTTAGAAACCTTTCTTTTTAAGAGTGTACTTATAAATATAAATTATCTAAAAAAATATTGCATTCATTTCTGAATTGATATAAAGCAAGAGCTGTTATTTTACATTGCATTGTAAATCAGTAGAAAATGACTGTGTTTTGTCATAAAAGTATTTTAGATGAAAAACAGAGTGGGAAAAATGTTATTTTAAGCTTTTTAATGGTAGTTTTTGGATGTGCCGCTAGCTCTTGATGGGCTGTTTGTAGGGTTGTGGGAGTAAATCAGCTGTGATCAATCTATCGTAGTGCTGGCGGTGCGTTTATGAGTGTTTGCTGTCCGTAGGAACCCCAGCCCCGCCCTGGGGGTGGAGTTAAACACCCTGCTGCTTCCAGGGGCTCAGAAGGCTGACAGGTACCCCGCCCCCTTCACCAAAACCCCGCCCCCAACCCTCCCAGCCTCCTCCCAGCCTGATCATGTGTTCACATTCTCCTCCTATTATTTCTCTTCATTCCGCTCAAGCATTTTCATTTTGCAAGATCGTTCCCGTTCTCATACGGCTCCTTTTCCGTTGTGTTTTACACAAGTTGTTGTGAAGTCTTTGAAGAATGTTTTTTGTTCGTTTTATATTACATTGTGTTCGTAGTTTTCATTGAATTGCAGCGTTTTACATTCATGAGTGAATCTCACAGGTGATGTCAAGAAACGTCTCAGTTGTATCGCACCTGGGAATCAAAATTAAAAAATAGAAAATTATTTTTTATTTTTTGCAGAAATCACATCTACAGTAATGATAAGGTGGAAAATGTCTCATTGTCTTTACTGAAATGTAAAAAATTATATTTTAAATAGTGAAGAACAAGTGCAAGTATACACAATGTATTTACTCATCTAATTGTACTAATGTCTGCTTGTTTTAAATTGAAAAAAATTTGATTTATTTATATATTTATATATTGAGATTTTAATGTGCTTAAAAATTTTACTATGCCCAAAACAAACAAACAGAAAAAGTACCATCGTCCAAAATAGGCTGTTTTCTTGAATACAAAAAAAAAATATTTATTTATTTATAATTAATTACAAATGTTATTATATTTTTTTAGTTTATTTCTTTACAATTATGAATCTTTGTTTTTATTTTATTTTTAGTTTATTTAAAATTAACTTTATTTTATTTTACTTAATTTTATTTATTTTTATTTATTTAATTTTTGAATTTGGGATGCAATATGAGCCAGACGTTTCTTTGTGAGGTTCACCCTTATGTGTATTTTCTGCCACAGTGTTCGTGTGTGTGTGTGTGTGTGTGTGTGTGTGTGTGTGTGTGTGTGTTCAGTGTTTGATTGGAAGAGCGTTGCTCTTATATCTGTCTGAATGTGGAGAAACTGCTGTTTCGAAACTGTTTTGTTTCTTAAATGGGTTCTGCATAAAGTTCACGTTCACATTGGTTCAGTACTCGGTTCTTTCTGTATTTTGTGACCTGTATCGGCTCAATGTGTTCTCACACGCCGTGTGTCTGTTTTCATAGGCATCACACCGTGACTCGAGGAATCACCAAAGGCGTGAAGGAGGATTTTCGGCTGGCGATGGAGCGTCAGGTGTCGCGGTGCGGAGAAAACCTGCTCACGGTGCTCCACCGCTTCTGCATTAACGAAAAGATCATCCTCGTCCAGTCATTACCCTGAGTGACCTCTGACCTTTTACCTATGGATCAGTCCAGTTTTGTTACTTTTCAGACATTTTTGAAATGTGATCAACTTTTTTGCATCATATATGAAGCTTCGTACATGTTTAGAGTCGCAATGCACTGCTCAAGCAGATCTCATTTAGGTCATGGCTTTATTTTAGGTATTAATTAACAAACATTCAAAAATATTCAGCATTTTCTTATTATTTGTCTGTAAAATGCAGAATTCACTGTTAAAGCAAATGCAATATGTTCACATTGTAAAATACTTAATGAACTAGACTGTTATTGTGTAAGATAATGTTGTGCTGGCAGCTCATAATAAATGCAACATTGGTGAATACGGAGTTTAATTTTCATGCTGTACTTTTGTTTGTTTATGTACCAGTCTTTGTTATTAATAACTTTAAATCAGCAGCTCTCAACCTTTTTGACTCAAAGTCCACATTAAATCTCTGAATGTTCTTCAGGGTTCCCAATCTTTTTAACATGCCTTTTCAGTCGTTTGTGATAGAGCTTAGAAAATATTTTCAGAATATAATCAGAAAAATGTATATTTATTATAAAAATGCCCATTCATTTTTTTATGATTTTGTTGTATGGAGTGATTCAACAGACTAAAGTAAATAAATATAAAATGTAATGTATAATAAAATGAATATTTGCTTTATGGGATGTTGCAATAAATAAATGTGCAAAGAAATGTAAGCATGAACAGGCATTATAAATAAATCTAGCTTATGTTTTAAAAAATTATGTAAAATAATTATTTATAAAGTTAAAAAACATTTATGTTTACATTTTATTGTAGTTTCATTTAATTATTGCATCATTCCATGAAGTATTTAATAATTCCATTATATATATATATATATATTTATTTAATTTAGTATGTGAAAGCTCTCCATAGTCCAGCAAGAAATGTTTCATGGTTAAACCAAAGCAGTTTTGGAGTTTTTAGCAATAATAGATTTTAAAAACCTGATATAGTTTTATCATAAAATTGACTCACCATGAAATAGCCATATAAAGCTGCCATTGTGTTAAAAAAATTAATAAACTCCATTTTCCAGGTCCAAAAACTACCTCTTATATCCGAGTTGAGGGGGTAAATTTAAATTAAAATGATAAATATCTTAATTTTAGGCATGTTTTGTTTTATTTCAAATCATTTTAGGTCATCTTGAGGCCCCTGTGGAAGTTTGCTGAAGCCCTCTGGTTGAGAACCACTGCTTTAAATATATATCTTCTCAACAATCTCTAAGAAATTATTAGTGAAAATTCCTCTATTCACTATTCTTCTCTCTCTGACGGACTGGGAATGTCGGCCTGCAGAGCGGCTCTGAGATTTGCCCAGAAGAGTTTCTGCTTGGCTCCCTCTTGTGGCCACTCCAGATATGTGCGTCTGGACATCATAGCCTTGAGCTGGTAGTACTTGGAGGGAATGAGATACATCGGCAGAGGTTCCAGCAGAATGAGAATAATGCTGTCCATCCCTCGCGTCACCCGCTGGTGATTGGCGAAGTAGAGTTCGTAGTGGCACCATTCGCTCTGGACGAAATGAGAGGAGAGCACAAAGACGCACCTTCGGCTCTGCTCGATGCATCGGAGGATGTTCTGGATGATCGTCTTTCCCGGGATGAAGTCGCGCTCGTGGTGACACACGCGCAAGCCGTAGTCGCCTTCGAGCTTGGGAAGAAATTGAGATTTGACCCAGTCGGCGTTCTTTTGGCTGTAAGATACGAATGCATGGAAGTGCAACCCTTCCAAGTCTTCTGATTTCCTTTGGGAAGTTATTGAGTTGTGCTTGGCTCGTGTCCATTTCCAGATCATCTTAAGGTACCATGGCACGTCCAGACGATTGCAAAGAAGGCTAACGGCGACTATTAAAGTGATTGTCGGGATCAGAATAGTAATAGCTAGGATCCAAGCATTGCAGGAGATCTCAGGAAGGTAGAAGTCTTCTAGTAAGGAGTTGCTCCAGGATTCTGGGTAACTGCATCGGTATCCTTCCGGCCAGTGGCCAAGAGTCAAACCAAGAGTTTCTCCTCTCGGACGCATTGCTCGGTCTTTGATGAGAGCAGCAAATTCACGCAAAGCACATGTACAGATGAAAGGGTTGCGACTCAAGTCCAGATCTTCAAGATGCGGACAAGTCTCGAGGGCTCCCGGTAAAGGCGAATGAACGGAGTTGGATCTTATAGAGAGCTTATGCAGGTTTGGGAACGCTTGGCAGGTGGGAAGGTCTAGAAGACGGTTGTCCATAAGGTCAAGGACCCTCAAGTCATCCAAAACCCGAAGATCCGAAGGAACTGAGGTCACTCGGTTATTCCGAAGGTTTAGGATTCGTATGGAATCAGGCAAACACTTGAAGACGCTCTGGTCGAACCCATTCGAAGACAAATCCAGTTGGACAACTTTGGGAGGCCAAACGCACTTGCCTTGTTCCTCCGAATAGGTAAGTGTGTTCTGACTGAGGTCGATGTATTGAAGCGAATCCATGAGATGTATTCTTGAGGTCAGTGGTCTAAGGAGTTTCAAGTTGTTCCCCTTCAGAACCAATTTTACCAGGTTTGTCATTGTACTGCATTCAGTATCTGGATCAATCGAGAAGACGTTTTCCGTAAGAGCGCAATTGGACAAGTCCAACACCTTGATCTGGCTAACAGTCAAAGGACATGTCATGAAGATGATTGGCGTTTGGGTTAAACTGACGTTTCTTGCAGGCATGTTTATGAAGAAGTCATAGAGATCTTTCTGATTGAAGATGAATTCGGTTACAGATGCTCGAGTTGTAGAGAAGGAATCCAGCATGCGGCTTTTGGACAACGGTATGCCATCTTCCATTTTCGTCATCGTAAGGTCTGAGAAAGAAAGCTGTCGGATTGTAGACTGCAATATTGTGTTTACACAGCTTGTTAGAATGTGCCAGGTGGTTTCCACTTTGGAGATTTCCAAGTTAACGGTGCGTAGGATTCCTCTGCGGTGTATCTGCTGGATGACCTTCATCCCGCTGTCCACCAAAGTGAATTCGACTTCTTTAAATACTGCAAAAACATCAACGGCGATTGCAATGTCAAGGTCACTTTTGGACAAGGCGATGATGGCTTTCTCGGAGCGTACTTCTGTAAGACTGTTCTCCTCATACGTCTGTAGGCCGTTTGCATTAATAAAGAGCGTTTTGAGAGTAAGATTGGCGATGTAAGTGAAGTCTTGGTTGCTGATTGATTTGGCGCTCAGGCCCAACCACTGCAGGTGTTTCAAGGTGGAAAATTCCCTTCCTAGCGCCATGATGGAAAACAAGTTGGAAGACAAGTCTAAGAGCTGCAGACGTCCCGTTTTAAGCAGGTACGGTTGGTCTGAGAGATTCTGGAGTCTGTTGTGCGACAGATCCAAGATCTCCAAAGCCGGTGTGGAGTTAAATGTATCCATGTCTATGTTCTCCAGTATATTCCAGGACAGATTGAGGAAGTGGAGTCGTGGTGTTGTGATAAAGTCTTTGGCGGTTAGTGCCTGGATTCGATTCAGCGACAGATCCAAGTCCTCCGTAGACGGTTTGAGGCCGGGGGGAACCGAGGACAGGTTCTGAGATGAGTAATTCACTATGATCCGCTTAATGGCCAGAACGAGAGACGGGTGGAAACACATGACATAAACAGACAGCAGCCAGCAGCCCAACGGCTTCATCTTTCTGAAGGAGAAAAAACACTTGATTTCATTTCCTGTTTTAAGTCTACCGCATTTTTAGCTTGTCACAGTTTTCACTTTTACTCAAGTCTCTAGCATTAGTTTGCATTGTGGTTGCATAGGAATATTTAAAATTTGCTAAAATAAAATTAAATAAATTAACAAATGCAAATGAAGGCATTTATTCATTTAGACTATGTTTACTGTAAATCAAAAGACATTACAGACTGAAAGTTATTAAATATTATGGTATAATATGGTGAATATGGTAATGTTGGTTTTTAAATTTACTGTACATCAGTTGCTCTTATAGCCGTGGCCAAAAGTTTTGAGAATGACACAAATAATAATTTTCACAAAGTCTGCTGCTTCAGTGTTTTTTAGATCTTTTTGTCAGATGTTACTATGGTATACTGAAGTATAATTACAAGCATTTCATAAGTGTCTATGGCTTTTATTGACAATTACATTAAGTTTATGCAAAGACTCAATATTTGCAGTGTTGACCCTTCTTTTTCAAGATCTCTGCAATTCACACTGGCATGCTGTCAATCAACTACTGGACCACATCCTGACTGATGGCAGCCCATTCTTGCATAATCAATGCTTGGAGTTTGTCAGAATTTGTGGGTTTTTGTTTGTCCATCCGCCTCTTGAGGATTGACCACAAGTTCTCAATGGGATTAAGGTCTGGGGAGTTTCCTGGCCATGGACCCAAAATTTTGATGTTTTGTTCCCCGAGCCACTTAGTTATCAATTTTGCCTTATGGCAATGCACTCCATCATGCTGGATAAGGCATTGTTCATCACCAAACTGTTCTTGGATGGTTGGGAGAAGTTGCTCTTGAAGGATGTTTTTGTACCATTCTTTATTCATGACTGTGTTCTTAGGCAAAATTGTGAGTGAGCCCACTCCCTTGGCTGAGAAGCAACCCCACACATGAATGGTCTCAGGATGCTTTACTGTTGGCATGACACAGGACAGATGGTAGCACTCACCTTTACTTCTCCAGACAAGCTTTTTTTGGATGCCCCAAACAATCGGAAAGGGGATTCATCAGAGAAAATGACTTTAACCCAGTCCTCAGCAATGCAATCTCTGTACCTTATCACAGAGGACCTCTCCTGGACCAACAACACTGCAGCACTAGCCAAGAAAGCACAACAGCGTCTCTACTTCCTCCGCAAAGTAAGAAGAGCCAGAGCCCCGGCCCCCATCATGTGCACCTTCTACAGAGGCACCATCGAGAGCATTCTGACTAGCTGCATCACTGTGTGGTATGGCGCCTGCAACGCGTCCTGCCGCAAGTCCCTTCAACGGATAGTGAGAGCAGCTGAGAAGATCGTTGGTGTCTCTCTCCCCTCCCTCCAGGACATTTACAGCACCCGTCTCACCCGCAAAGCCCTCAGCATTGCAGGTGATCCCACCCACCCGACACACAACTTCTTCAGTCTGCTACCATCAGGGAGGAGACTGAGGAGTCTCCAGGCGAGGACCAACAGACTGAAGGACAGCTTCATCCACCAGGCTGTCAGGAAGCTGAACTCCCTCCCGTCCTTGCCCCCCCTCCCCTCTCTTACCCCACGAATCACTGAACTCGGACCCCCACCCCACCACCACCACCGACACGAACACACACTCACACACACACACACTCACACTCACACTGAGACAAGCACCGGTCACTTGTACAGCATTGGACTGACCTCATTCAACTACCTCTTCTGGCAGTCTGAATAAAAAAGACTGCTCCTTGTCACTTTAAATAGTCTTATAAGCTCTTTGCACTACACCATTTATATTCTGCACTGTTTGTTTGTTTGTTTATTTCACTGATTTGCACTATCTGCCATGTGCCTTATGCCACTTTATCCATTTTTTTATATTATTATTTTTATTTTCTTTATTTAATGTTTTATTTATTTTTTCCTACATGTCCTTATTTGTATATTTGTAATAGTTGCATTTTTGTGTATGTATGTATGTGTGTGTGTGTATGTGTGTGTGTATATATGTATATGTATGTGTATATATGTATGTATATATATATATATATATATATATATATATATATATATATATATATATATATATAATATATATATATATATATGTGTGTGTGTATGTATATATATGTATATATGTATATATATATATATATATATATATATTGTTTTGTACTTATCTGTATTTTTGCGTTCTACTGTTAGTGTTTAGTGTTATCTGTATGCACCAGGGAGTAAGAGAGTAACGCAATTTCAATTCTCTGTATGTATGTACGGTACATGTGGCAGAATTGACAATAAAGCAGACTTTGACTTTTGCAGAATATCAGTCTTTTCCTGATGTTTGTCCTGGAGAGAAGTGGCTTCTTTTCTGCCCTTCTTGACACCAGGCCATCCTCCAAAAGTCTTCACCTCACTGTGCATGCAGATGCACTCACACCTGCCTGCTGCCATTCCTGAGCAAGCTCTGCACTGGAGGTGCCCCGATCCCGCAGCTGAATCAACTTTAGGAGACCAAAGTTTTGAGAATGACACAAAAACATCCTCCGAGAGCAACTTCTCCCAACCATCCAAGAACAGTTAAACAACCCAAAACAAACAAAAACCCACAAATTCTGACAAACTCCAAGCATTGATTATGCAAGAATGGGCTGCCATCAGTCAGGATGTGGTCCAGAAGTTGATTGACAGCATGCCAGGGTGAAATGCAGAGGTCTTGAAAAAGAAGGGTCAACACTGCAAATATTGAGTCTTTGCATAAACTTAATGTAATTGTCAATAAAAGCCATTGACACTTATGAAATGCTTGTAATTATACTTCAGTATACCATAGTAACATCTGACAAAAAGATCTAAAAACAGTGAAGCAGCAGACTTTGTGAAAATTTATATTTGTGTCATTCTCAAAACTTTTGGCCACGGCTGTATATTTAAAACTCCTTTAAAAAAAAAAAAAAGTTTTCCTGTTACCTGCATTGTTTTTAACTGATCAAATTTATTTTGGTTCAGCATACTCTATAACCAAATGATCCTATTGGCATCAGATTGGATAGATGGATAGATAGATAGATAGATAGATAGATAGATAGATAACATTATTTCTCTTACCCGTCTGCTGTAGATGAGGTTGCTCACTGGCTTATGAGACTGTAGATCACATTTAAATGTTACTCAACTTCTGCTTTTTCCGATGTTTCACTTCCCCAAGCTACAGTCATTTACTGATAGTGACCAAGTTATTTACTCTCAGAGATGGAGCTTCATATGGAAATACTTTGACTTTGTTGCAAGCTTCTTAAAGTTTCTCAATCAGAGAAAGCATTCATGTCGCAATAAGCATGTTTTATTTTGTTTTGAATATGTATTGCATAGACACATCTGATTTATAATTACATATATTAATATGTGACCCTGCAGCACAGAACCAGTCATAAGTAACACAGGTATATTTGTAGCAATAGCCAACAATACAGCGTATGGGTCAAAATTATCCATTTTTTATGCCAAAAATCATTAGGATATTAAGTAAAGATCATGTTCCATGAAGATATTTTGTAAATTTCCTACCATAAATATATCAAAACTTAATTATTGATTAGTAATATGCATTGCTAAGAACTTCATTTGGACAACTTTAAAGATGATTTTCTCAATATTTATTTCATTTATTTATTTTTTTTTTTGCTCTCTCAGATTTTCAAATAGTTATCTCTGCCAGATATTGTACTATCATAACAAAGCATACATCAATGGAAAGATTATTTATTCATATTTCAGGTGATGTATAAATCTCAATTTCAGGTGATTGACTCTTATGACTGGTTTAGTGGTCCAGGGTCACATATGTCAAAATAGGATGTTTAACATACTGTAAATGGTTAAAATTGAGCAGCTTTGTTTGACTGGTTTTGGCAGAATATGCAGTACCATATTTGACCAGCAGATGATTTGGTTGCTCTTTCTGCTGATTTAACGATCCTCTAGAGTCACGGAAACACTGGTAGATAACAGATAACATGCTTAGCACTTTATCTTTCATAAGAGATATCCATCTTTGAACAAACTTTAGCGTGCAGTCTGTATTTTTCCGCAGGACTGATAATGTTGCTGTGAGGAGCTGTAATTATGAAGAGCTTTATTTGCGTCAGACGCAGTTAATGCTGTTAAATATTACAAACACTATCCAAGGCTCTCTAAAATGTGTGACTAAGCAACCATAATGTTTTATTTGAGCTTTAGGTGTTTTATCAAATAATCTTGAGTATTGTAAAGCACCAGGCGACGGCGTGCTCCTGACGCGAAGGATGAAGGTAATCATGTGTAATTATGGCCATAGTTTTGAGCAAATTAAGGCTGCATTTCAATACGAAAATGTAATATAGCCTATGACAGTATATTGCCCTATATCAAGAGTGTTATTGCCATATATGTTACTTATAAGGTGATAAGTAACATATATACTTGATAATGCGTTTCAAACTAAGTTGGGTCCCTTGAGCCAAGTTAGGAAATATCATGTAAATAATTTGGGGATGATTTTTGATAGCGCAGATAAATGACATCGTCAGAAAGAGTTTTTTTAAACTGAGGATGATTTCTAAGATTAAGCCTTTTTTATCCCAGAAAGATCTGGAAAAAGTTATTCACGCGTTCATCGTCTCGAGATTAGATTATTGCAACTCATTATATTATGGCACTCAAAATAAAGTTTTAGACAAATTGCAGTTGCTAGTGTCATATATGGGTTTTCTGATCTTATTTAAAATGTATTATGATTGTTTTTTAAGGTCTCTGCTATATTATTCATTTAGATGGATATGATCCCTTGTAAATGTTGTCTCCTGCTCATTGTGTTACTGTTTGTACAGCACTATGGTCAACGTTGTTGTTTTATTCAGTGCTTTAGAAATAAACTTGAATTTGAATATAGCATAATTTTCGCACACACTTCTGGGTGAAGGTATAACTTAATAAAATAGGCTATATAAAATCCCCCTAGTAATATTTGTGTATGTACATATGTTAATAATATCTAGCCTATAAGTTGATTTTTATTTGGTATTTTATTGCAACCTTATGTCAGAAATATTTATATATGCAACTTCATTAACACACACACACACACACATATATATATATGCACACACACACACAAATATCTGTGTTTATAAATGCTTTTGTCATTAAAAAAATATAATATCAACATGTATTGTCAGGTTTTAAAAATGTATTACACATACAAATTAATATTTTACTTCAATTAAAATGCATTAGAATGATTAAAAGTTAAACTATTAATAAGATCATAATCACAGTAAAACAATGCTGATCATTACCATGGATATGGTTTATAAAATAAAAAATAATAATAATAAACTATAGAATTTATAATAAAAAATAGTGTAAACATATGCAGAAAATATGAAAACAACCTCTATGAAAGTTATTTATATTCCCCAGTATTTAATATTACTAATAACAGCAACATTTTATGTATAACACAAAATTCTGAGTCAAATCTGATATTTGCACTTTTATGGTTATAAGAGTATGTTAAGTTTAGCAGTATGACAACTCTGAGCGAATCTTGCCAGAACATTCTGAGAACGTTCCCTGTTTGCAACAAAGTTATGAACAAACGTTCTTCCAGTAACTTTAATAGAATGTTCATTCAAAGTTATCTGATCTTTAACAGCGTTCTCAAAACTTTAGCACAGAAACAGTTGGACGTTCATCTAAGATGGTTTAGAGAACATTTTAAATGAACATTCCCATAATGGTTGCAAAACAAAACGCTCCCTTTAATGTTCACATAACCCAGAAAACATTTTTTTTTTTGAACATTTAAAAAGCTGGATGATTTGAACGTTTAGAAAACATTCCAAAATAATGTTTTCATAAATGGTAACGTTAGCAAAATATTTTAGATCATATTTTAGTTGGCTGTGTGTGAGTTCACTCACTAAAGCTGTTGTATTTCAGATAGGATGCTGTCTCTGAAGGGCTCTGAAGACACAGAATCAGGTTTTCTGTGTTTGTGTCTCTTGTGTTGTGTTACACGTGTTGTTTTCCACTGATCGAGCTGATTTTTGTCCAGCATCCTCTTTGAACAGTCGTCTGATCGAATCAAACGCTCCCAAACTGTGTCTCCAAACACAATCACATGCACCGCCGAGGCTATAAAACTACGATCACATGTCCTACACCTCTCATCCACTCTAACTGAGTTTGATCTTCAACCCTGAATGTAAAGCAAAGGTTTATTGTTGTTTTGATTGCAGTTGTTTGCTGGTCTTCCGGCCTGATGTCTTTAGAGGGATATTGAAGCTGTTCTTCAGGAGTGACAGCTGAGATGAACGAGAGGTCAGATGATGTTCTTCAGACGTGTTGCAG
Organism: Schizothorax lantsangensis; assembly: GCA_027422415.1. Taxonomy (NCBI): domain Eukaryota; kingdom Metazoa; phylum Chordata; class Actinopteri; order Cypriniformes; family Cyprinidae; genus Schizothorax; species Schizothorax lantsangensis. The sequence continues at coordinate 1,305,388 of CM049861.1, read as the reverse complement.
AGATTTGAGTGTTATTCTTAGCAAATAATTCATGTTCATATCTAGGTGTTTCTTTAAACATATTCACTTTTATGTCACTTATTTTATCATGATTTGTATTAAAACTACCAGACTTCCACCTTTTTCTTTGTTATATGAAGGTTACATTAAGAGTTTTGCATTCATTCATTACATCATTTATTTTCAAATGCCTTGAATGTAGGCTTATAGATTTTTTTTCACAATCCCAGACCTAAACATTCAAACTTAATAGTGCTGTCAATCGATTAATCGTGATTAATCGCATCCAAAATAAAAGTTTTTGTTTACATAATATATGTGTGTATACTGTGTATATTTATTATGTATATATAAATACAAACACAAACACATGCATGCATATATTTAAGAAAAATGTTATGTTTATATATTAAATATATTTATATCTAAAATATAAGAATATAAATATATAAATGTATATACATGTAAATATTTTCAAAATATATACTGTATGTGTGTGTATTTTATATATACGTAATAAATATACACAGTACACACAACACATATATTATGTAAACAAAAACTTTTATTTTGGATGCGATTAATCATTTGACAGCAATAAAACTTAAAAATAAAAAACAAATCATAATAATATGAATTATTGCTTTATATTATTTTTATTTGTGTTTGTTTTATTTTATTGTATTATTTTATATTATTATAATTATTTTATTATTTTAACTATGAGTGAAATAAACAAGCTTTTGTTAGTATTACTTGTGTAAAAATAATTTGTCATTGTCAAAAATTATGTCTCAGCTGTGACGTCATTTCCAATTTTGCCTTTAATTAACTTTTATACTACTGTACTCTTTAGACAACTGTGTTGATTAAGAGCTTGAGATGAAATATGAGACGTGATGTGTGGAGAAAACTGAAAAATAAAGGTAAATATCACCTTTTTATTGTTTATTATTTATTTTTTGTGCACAATTTGTAATCTGGATTTTTCTCAGGTTATGCAAAACATGCAAATATTGTGTGCACTTACGATGCATAACAAAAAAATACTAGTTATGAAATTAGTCTTACACTGCATGACTTTTCAAAGTTTTTTAATAAAACATATTATTGGAGTATATTTCTAATTTTCTATTTAATATTTTCAGATGTAATTCAATGTGTTACTTGCCATTACTTTTTTAAATATTTGTGAAATTTACTAACAATTTCTAAAACAGTTTTTATGAGATATTGAAATTAAAAATCTTATATAATGTTTGTTATATTGATGAGAGTTGGTTGTCAATTGTTGTTTTTCACAACTATTGTATGTTACTGTTATTTGTCTCATTGATCTTGCCATGAAAATAGCCACAGATGAAGGTATGGCAGTAAAAACAGACAAATAAATAATAAAATAATAATAGTAAATAATTATAAAAAATAATTCATAATATTTGGTGCAAAGTAACAGTGTAGCAAGAAGACCAGTGAGTCTTTAAAATGTTGTTTCCACTAGTCAAGTAAAGTCAAGTCATCATTATTTATATAGTGCTTTTTACAATGCAAATTGTGTCAAAGCAGCTTTACAGTATTAAACAGGGACATAGTGTGTCGAAATAGTGTGTATTTCTCCTCTGGCCAGACAAAACCTTGGGGTTTAGTACTGAGCCTTGGGGTACTCCATACTGCACATGTGAAAATATTAATGATAATTCAGATTTTTATTTTATTTTATTTATTTTATTAAAAAAAAATTAAAAAAAATTGGCTTATTTGTTTGTTTCTGTTCATTTATTTCTTTATTATTTTTTTTAATAAAAATTATGTTTTGCATCCTATAGAAAACCAAGCCTATTTTGAGGACTTTTTTTAAATTAAATATAATATTTATTTTTGTAATTTATTATTAAATATATTTAATCATAATACACGTATTTATAGTGATGAATATTGTATATTAGATATTGTGTGATATATAAATTAAACCGAGTATGCAAGGTGTGATCTAAGATAGTTTCCCGAGCCCACAGAGACATCAGCGTGTGTTTCAGACAAAGCCAAATTAAATTTGCTCCATTGATCTGCCAGATAAAACATTTTTCATTCTCTCTGCTTCTTCTTCTTTCTCTCCATCCATCATCTCTCTCTCTCTATCTCTCTCTCTCTTGTTCTCAGACGCTGTAAGTCATGAGAGGATCAGAGTTCATGTTAATCATTGATCTTCATCTTCCTGCACTCTCAGATCTTCAGTGTTTATGTGCGTCGCTCTCTCTTTCTCCTTCTCTCTCTCGCTATGAGCTTCTCGTTTGCTTTTTGTTGATAATGTTTTGGTTTTCCAGCAGAGGACGATGAGTGGATTTGTGCTCCTGTAGGTGGCTCACGATGTTTGCTGTCTCGTCTGTGTGCGTCTCTTTAGTGCTGATCTTATGGGGAACGGCTGAGAAAGTCCAGGGAAAAGCATCTAAGCTGTGGCTGCAGCCGCTAAACGAGACGTTCCTGCAGACTGGTGTGTTTCCCGGCGGGTTTCTGTGGGGCGTTGGGTCCGCGGCATTCCCGACTGAAGGATCCTGGGATGCAGATGGGAAAGGCGAGTCGGTTTGGGATCGCTTTACCCATCATACGTATCCGTCCAGCGATAGCTACATCCAATGGGAGGAGGATCTGAAGTCGGTTCAGTATCTAGGTGTGAACTTCTATGCTTTTTCTTTATCCTGGACACGGATTTTCCCAGACGGAAACGTGGCGGCGAATCCCAACCCGGCCGGCGTGCAGCATTACCGGCGTTTGATCGGGAAGTTAAAGGAGCTTCATGTGGAGCCGGTCGTGACTCTGTTTCACTGGGATTTGCCGCAGGTCCTGCAGGAGCGGTTCGGAGGCTGGCTCAACCAAAGCATGGCGGATGTTTTCGCCGATTACGCCACGTTTTGTTTCCGAACGTTCGGTGCCGAGGTTCGCTACTGGATAACGATGCATAACCCGTTTCTCCTGGCCATCCAGGGCTATGGGACTGGCGCCCATGCACCCGGAGTGATCGGAGACCCCGCTGACCCCTTCATCGCCGCGCACAACCTCCTCAGGGTGAGTCTGGGGTCAGAGGTCAAAGGTCGGGCTCGTTTTTCAGCTCAGCTGTGAAGAGAGTGAATACAGAAATAATGCAACGGCATGACTGTGATCTTCGCTGGTAAAGATATTTAGGGATTCATGAGCTTCCAATAACCACAAATGTGAGATAAATTAAAATACAACAACATTTTTTTATATATATTTATGTTAAAAATATCCTGGTAACATTTTACACCAAAATGAATGGATTATTTTTTGCATAAAGAAGATAATGCATATGTGTAAACCCATTTATTTTTGAATTGACATTATTTTCATGACAGTTAAGCACATTTTATGTCCTTACTTTATGTCCTTACTCCTTACTTTTTTATTATTGCAATTAGATTTTTTAAGGAGGGCTTTAAAAAAAATTATAATAGTGATTTTAATTATTTTTATAATTTGCAGTGTATTGCAATTACCGTAATGCAATTATTTCATAATTTTTTTTATAAATATAAATGATATATTTTTGCATGAAGATAAAGCCTGTTTTAAAGCCATTAGGTTTATTTATTTTATTTTATTTTATTTTGACTTTATTTTAATGACAGTAGGCAAATTTTATGAAAATAATCGTATTTTCATTACTGTAATGTGAAGTTTTATTTGTTTTTATTCTTAATAGTAATTTTAATTGCATTAAAATCATCTCAGAAAAACTACTACAGTAATTTGTCAACTGTATATGTTTTATTTGATTTTATTTTGTATTCTTAAGTAATTTTAATGACATGAAAAAAAATCAGTGTAATAATTACTTTTATACAAGTATTTAATAAATTATATATATATTTTTTTACTGTAATTTACTTTCATATTATATATATATATATGAATTATTATTATTATTGTTATTTTTTTATCCCACAGAGGCTATGCTTTATTTTGCCATATTTTTATTTTATTATTTTTATTATTTATTTTTTTCTGATAATTTTGATATTAACAAAAGTGAAATAACAGTGATGCTTTTTAACAAATTATAACATATATCATTTTATTTCCATGTTTTTAGTTGCTCTACAAAACGAAACTGCAAAATGTGATAGACAGCCTAGTAAAGGCATGAACTGTTCTGCATTACATCCATATCTACATAATCATTACATGGGGTGATTCTGCTCAAATATAACCCCAGAAATATGTTTTGCTCCTCAAAATCATCTCTGCTTCTCCGACCGAGAATCAAAGCAGCATCAGTTCTGATTTCTCATTTTGTGTCTCCGCAGGCTCATGCGAAAGCGTGGCACGTTTACGACAAACACTTCCGCCGCCATCAGCGCGGTAACGTCTCCATCACGCTCGGCTCTCATTGGGTGGAGCCTCATCAAGGCGAGGCCACGCCCACCAATCTGGAGCTCTGTCAGAAGGCCATGGAGGCTGTGATTGGCTGGTTCGCCGAGCCCATCTATGGAAGCGGAGATTACCCCGAGTCGCTGAAGGCTTCGCACCGTGGCGTAATCCCAGAGTTCAGTGCGCAGGAGCGGCTCTGGATCAAGGGCACTGCAGACTTCTTCTCTCTGGCGTTTGGGTTCGAGACTCTGAGGGTGGGCCAAGGACTGGCACAGTTTGGGCAGACGGTGAAGCTGGACCTGAGGAGCGTTCTGGTCTGGGTTCAGCAGATGTATGGAGATCCGCAGGTTCTGGTGGCAGAGAGCAGCTGGTTCTCTGACGCTTCGGTTGGAGTCGAGGACACAAAGGCCATTTATCTGATGAAGAGGTTCATCATGCAGGTCATGCAAGGTGAGTGTATCTTTTAAACCATGTTCACACCTGGTGTTGATATGCATCTCATGTGAAAATTTAAAATTTAATTTTGTATTTGCACAAAAAAAAAGTATTTATTTATTATAAATAAACAATATTTATTTATTCATTAATAAATAATATTAATATATTATATGAATATTTTTTATAGATTTATTATTTTTATAATAAATACACAATATTTATTTATATATTTATACATTTATTTTCAGCAAATACATGCATTTGATAACAAATCAACAATATAAATGTATTATTTTTAATAAATACATATAAAATATTTATTTCTTTACTTATTTCTAAATAAGTACCTTTCAGTTAATAAATAGTATTTATTAATACATTCTTCATAAAAATATTTTTAACTAAACAATATTTATTTATTTATACATTTTAGTAAATACATACATTTTATTTATTCATGAATTTATTATAAATGTATCATATCTATTTATACATTTATTTTGGTGAATACAATTTATTTATTTATTCATTTATTTCTATATACATTTTTTTCAATGAATAAATGTTTATTAATACATTTATTTTGAATAAATACATACATTTATTAATTTTTATAGATGTATTTGAAATAAATATTACATTTGTAAATTTAATAAATGCATTAATTAAAAATATAATTTTTTGTCTAAATAAAGTATAAATAAATAATATTTATTAATATTTCTTACAAATACATACATTATTTATTTATTTGTACATTTAGTATAATACATACATTAAGTTTCTATTTCTAAATACTTATTTTTAATTATGTAATAATATTTATTTATTTGTACATTTTTATAAATTAATAACTGTATTTATTTGTTTATTTATAATATTATTTTAATTTATAATATTAATATTATTTATTTATTTTTAATGGATACTTAAATTATTTGTAATTAATAAATGTATTTGTAATAAAAATGTATTAATGTTTTTATTAAAAATATTTATTTAGAAATTCTTCACAGCACTATTTCTAGATCACTAATTATTCATTAATGTTGTCTTTGTGTTGTATGTGCTCCTGACAGCCTAGAGTGGTTGAATGGCAATGAAATATCTGCCAAATGCATAAATGAATCACAATACTAATGATTAAAATATAGATGCATTTCTCTAAATTGTAAGATTGTGAAAGTGATAAACTCTGAATGAATTAAATGACATATGAAAGATAGTTTGGCAGTAATGTCTATGCATCTGTGTTCTCTCAGCTGTTTCTGTAGACGGAGTGCGTGTGTTTGGATACACGGCCTGGACTCTGCTGGACGGGTTCGAGTGGAGTCACGGTTACAGCATACGGAGAGGTTTATTCTACATCGACTTCAGCAAACCTGAGCGCCGCAGGCTCCCGAAGACCAGCGCTCACTTCTACAGACGACTGGTCAGAGACAACGGCTTCCCTGACGAAAACACGCCGCACATCGAGGGCCGATTCCCCTGTGACTTCCAGTTCGGTGTGTCCGAGTCAGTGTTACAGGTGAGGGAAGAGAAAAACACTCATCTGTTAGTGAAGACTGTGCTTGTTTTTTTTTGTTATCAACATTTTTTTTTTTTCACACATAACATAACATAACAAGACTGTGCTTTCTTGTTAAAAAAAAACAATGTTTTATCAGTTTTGACAAATGGATCCAGTCATATTCTGTTTTATTCTGCATAACAGTGGTCAAACCAAAACTTTACATTGTTTAATACATTGCATTAAGAACTTTTTATTTTTGAAGATTTATCAATATGATTTTTAAAATGATAGTTCATAATGGTTATTCCTAATAATTCATAATTTGTCTTATAGCTTTGTAAATAAGAATAACGACGAATAAAAAATAAGAAATTAACTAATTAATATTGCATTAAGAAATTTACATTTATATGTATTGATTTTGATCTCAATATAAATTTGTTTAATATATCCTATATATGGGATATATATAGGATTATGTTTTTATTTATTTTCAAATTTGATCTTATATATATATATATATGTGTGTGTGTGTGTGTGTGTGTGTTATCAAATCTATCTATATAGATAGATAGATAGATAGATAGATAATATATATTTTATAGCTATTTTATAGCTTTATAGGTTCAACTTTGATTAAATAAAAAATTTAATATTTTAATATATAATTCAAGGTTCAAGGTTCTTTATTATTTGTCACATACACAATCATACAGGGTATAATCAGTAGTGAAATGTAGGTTTTAATTTATAATAATAATAATTATTATTATAATAATAATTTAAAATATATGAATTATATCTATAACTTGTTTTATTTTTATTTTATAAATTTTTAATCAAATTTGTTCCTATTATGTTTTTTAAAGCGTATGTATGCATGTATGTGTATATATAAATTTAAAAATAAATAAAACAATTATAATTATTTTATTTTATGGCTGTGTAATTTTTTTTTTAATTTTTTTTATTGATAATACAATATCTTAAATAGGTTCTCCTAAGATATCAAGCTGTAAATTTATTTGGCTCCACTGAGTCTCATACTGTAGTTTTTGGTGCATTTGAAATCTCCTACTCGTACGGTTTGTGAGCGTTTCATGTTAATTTCTCTTCATGTTCTCCAGGTGCATCTGCGTCCGTTCTCGCCGCAGTTCATCGATCCGCATCTGTACCGCTGGAACCTGTCGGGCGACGGCGCTCTCTCGCCCGTGACGGGCGTCCTGCTCCACACGCGGGCGGCGCAGTGCACCGACTTCCTGTTCATCCAGCGGCACCTCTTCCTGCTGGGGGTCACGGGGTCGGAGCACTACCGCTTCGCCCTGGACTGGACGCAGCTCTCGCCCGGAGGTGACCCGGAGAAGGTCCGCTTCTACCGCTGTGTACTGATGGAGCTCCAGCGCAGAGGGATCCGGCCGGTCGTGACGCTGTATCACCCCAGCTACCGCTCGTCCTCGCTGGGTTTGCCCGAAGCGCTGCATGTTGACGGCGGATGGGGGAATGCTAGCGCTGTGGAGGCGTTCGTCAGCTACGCTGCGTTCTGCTTTCATGAATTTGGAGCCTTGGTTTCAACGTGGATCACTGTTAATGAGCCGAACCGGTTAATGGAAGTGTACACAGAAGACCGGAAAACTGTTGCGCGTCACTTGCTATTAGCGCACGCGAAAGCGTGGCGTATTTACGATGAACGGTTTAGACGGAAACAGGGCGGGTCTGTTAGTTTGGCTCTCCATGCTGATTGGGTGGAACCGGCCAATCCATTTTTAGAATCTCACAAATCCGCCCAGCAACAGTTTTTGGATTTCGAAGTGGGGCGTTTTCTTGACCCTCTGATTGGTGGAGGGAATGAGGGGCGTGGCAGTGCTCTGATTGGTTTCTCTGAAGATGAGAGGGCGGAATTTAAAGGGGCGCTGGATTTCGTGGCTCTCAATCACTTCACGACACGTTTGGTGTTGCCATGGGAAAACGCGAAGCCGCCGGAGCACGGCTGTGCGCTGATGACGGACGTCACCTGGCCGACGTCGCACCTGAGGCAGGCGCTCGTGCCCTGGGGCCTCCGCAGGATGCTGGGATGGGTGAGGGATCGCTATGGCGACCGCCTCCCCATCATCGTCACGGCGACAGGAGTGGACGATCAAGCAGTTCATGATGACCAGCTGAGACAGAGATATATCAGTAGCTACCTGCAGGAGGCGCTGAAAGGTGAGCAGAGTCTGGATATATATTTATTAGGGCTGTGCATCACCAGCAAAGTCACGATACAATACGTATCCCGATACAGGACTGCACTGAATTTCACCTCAGTAGAATTTAGTAAAACAGCTGTTTATTAAACACTGCATACAATAGGGCCATTGCTAACTATAGGCAGAACAGGCAGTTGACCTCTGCATTATGAAGGGCCTCCATAACTGTATCACAGTACAATATAGGTAATGGCATATGTTTCATGTTTACATTGTGCACTCCCCACCAGGTACAATATTCTGATTGCTTGCATCTTGTTTTTAAGCCCATAAATAACAATGTACTCGTTCTAATAAATTTATATTGTAATGTACTCATATATTAAAAATCATCTTAAAGGGTTACTCCACACCAAAATGAAAATTGTGTCATTAATCACTTACCTCCATGTTGTTCCAAACCCGTAAAAGCTTTGTTCGTCTTCGGAACACAATTTAAGATATTTTGGATGAAAACAGGGAGGCTTGTGACTGTCCCATTGACTGCCAAACAATTATCACTGTCAAGGCACAGAAAAGTATGAAAGACATCGTCAGAATAGTCCATCTGCCATCAGTGGTTCAACCGTAACGTTATGAAGCGACGAAAATACTTTTTGTACGCAAAGAAAACAAAAATAACAACTTTATTTAACAATTCGTCTCCTCTGCATCAGTTTAGCGCCATTTTGGAGAATATCTGCTGGACGCAAATAGCGTATGCTCTTCTGTGTCAGCTGCGCCACACGGATACGCTGTTTTTGTTCAAATCAAAGCGTAAACAAACGTAGAAGACTTATCCGTGTGGCGCATGGCTCACAAATATACTTAATCATTATGAAAATACCCGAGATGGCTTGAAGAACAGATAAACCATATATTGTCGCAGGCGAGTGTTTATTGTCCATACATTTCATCATTCAAAATGTTTAACGTTATATCTTCTTTTTATTCAGTTACAGCGATAGCGATGCTTTTATCCATATCAGGGATTTCCTGGAACATTATCAGTGTTACTTATATGATGCATATGTGGATTTTCTGCGTGAGGGCGCCCTCTGGCGTCCAGTATGAATGAAACACACATTACATGTGTTTATAGCTCTCAGCAATGGACAATCCTTCCTATTTTGTGTAAAAATAGGAAAAATAATACCTCTCTCAAAAGAAATGTTAAGCAGACATATAAAAATCCAGGCTTTTTCCAGTGTACAGAAGTTTTTTGATGTTGATTTGTTGCAAAAAACAAACAAAAAAAAAACACTCTGTTATGCCAAGCTATCAGAACCGAACCAAAGACCGTGGTTAAAAACCGAGGTATATATTGAACCGTGGATTAACTGTTTTGTTGCATCCCTAATACATACACAGCCCCTCTCTCTCGTAAGTGAACATTGAAGTGGAGATCGCTAAACTGCAAGCTAACCGGTGTTTTCAGAAATCCAGTGCGTTTATCCACAGTGGAGAGAGCCTGCGTGCTTATGGTTGGCAGGTTGACAAAGATACTGTAAGTAACACACATAGCAGATATTTCCGTATTGCACCAATGGGAAGCTCTGTTTCAGGGATTACGTGTCTTTATATCAGGCAACCCCGGTTGTGTTCCTCTGCGGCCAGATTAAACCTTGTTGTAGCCTATATATTATACCAGGCATCCTCAAATCTGGCCCACTCCTGCAGAGTTTAGCTCTAACCCTAATCAAACACACCTGAGCATGCTAATCAGAGTCTCCAAGATCATTAGAAAATCACAGGTAGGTGAGTTTGATCAGGGTTGGAGCTAAACTCTGCAGCAGATTGGCCCTCCAGGGAAAGATTTGAGGAACCCTGTATTATACTCTATTCATTATTGTTTTAGAAACCTCGCACTTTTCTACTCCATTTTAAACGGTGTTCTTGTATTCAAATTAAGCGCGGTCCACTGCTGCACACGTGCCACAATATCAATACAGGGCCAGCTGTATCATACTCGTATCGTCAAATCTGTGTGATGATACATCGTCGTATCAATGTATCGAACACAGCACTAATATTTATGGTTTAAGAATTTCAGAATAATTTTATCATATTTTAATACCATTGAAAGTTATTTTATTATTTTATTGTTTTAACTTTTAGTTATTGTTCTTTTTGTTGTTGTTGTTGTTGTTGTTGTTTATTTTTTATTTGTTTTATTACTTTGATCAAATTTTTCACATGTAAAGTAAGTGCCCACTTTTAATATTTGGTTCCATTATTATTTTTCCCAATTATTTTTTGTAATAAGCATTTAAAAATATATTGCATCCCTTAAAATAAACCAACCAGCTCTGATATGAGTCAGAATATATCATAATTTATTTTTTAACATTTTATTTATCTATATTTATTTATCATTAACAAGTTATTTAATTATTTCATAGTATTATTCTTACTTTAATGTTATTATTATATTGTAATATTAATGATAATATTTATATATTTATTTAATATTATAAATATTAAAATACAAGTTAAATTCAATATTTCATTATACAGTATATAACATTTAAATATATATATATATATATAATTGTATGTATTATGTAATATATAAAATTTCAATATTCAGAAATTAATTTTAAGTTATTTAATTATTTTATTGTATTATTTTTTACTTTTTATTATATTTGTTACTGTTATAACTGTTGTTATTATTATTATAATTATATTTCATTTTTGATTATTTTGTTCCATTTGCCAAATATATAGCACTATAGTGAGTGCACACTTTTAGCACTTTTTTTTCATTGTTCCATAATTTACATTAATTTTCTTTTTCGTTTTAAAAATAATTCCATTCCTCAAACCAAACCAGCCAGCTTTGAGATGAATCAGAACAGTACAACATTTGATTTGAAGCAAACCATTGGCAGCTTGTTCCCTCAAATCTCTGAGATATTCTGCTCTTCATGATAATATAGGGTGTGTTCAGCTATATAATCGTGAAATGTGTGCAATATGCAGTAAACAGTGATACTAGGCTCATCAAAGAGCACTAATGAGCCGTGATTATGAAACATGTCCTCATTATATCTAATAACAACATGAGAGATTAGACAGCCGTGTTGGAGAATGCTAGCGCTGCAGTGTGTGTGTTATCTAGCATTATCTATTTTACACGCCGTAATCAGCCGCTTCCTCTGAGGTTTAACATCAGGGTCAAAGGTCGCACTGCTGTAATTCTGTCTCAGAGCTGTTAATGAGCGACCTTTGAGACGTTATGAGCACACAGGGACACACGGCTGTCATGTGGAGACTATATGATCCTTGAGCCCAGCGTGTCTGCTTTTACAGTGTTTGTGAGGATGTGAGTCACCGTCGCTTCATGCTTGTGTGTGTGTGTGTGTGTGTGTGATCTGACAGATTACGTGATAAAGCTGTGGACAGCGTGACCTGTTTTTACCTGCGTGCATATTTGGAAAACAGTGCTGTGTGTGATAAAACTAAGGTTTATGAAACACTGGCTAATTAATAATAAATTAATTATTTTAAAATTAAAACAATCAAAATAAAATGAAATGCATATTGAAAAAAGCTTAAATGTTTTATTTATTAAATATTTTGTTTGTCATGTGACTGTTAACTACATCAGAGAACCACAAACATACAAATGTTAAATTATTGAAATATTAGTTAAAGAATAACATTTTAAATTAAAAAGAATTATAACAAAATATCAAAATAAAACACTTACTAAAAAGGATCAAATATTTAATTTGTCTACCTGCATGTTATGTGACCATTAACCGACAACAGAGAACCATGAACATGCAAATGTGTTACATTTTTGAAATATTAACTGAATCACAAAATTTAAATTAATAAATGGTTTTAAAATATCAAAATACATACTAAAAAAATATAATTTTATTTGTTTGCTCACATACCATGTGACCATTGACCAACATCAGAGTACCATGAAAATGCAAAAGTTTTAAAATATCATCAACAACAAAAACAGAAAAAAATGTTTGCCTGAAATATTAACTATATAATAAAAATGTTACATAATTAAAAAATGTCAACAACAAAAAAACACTAGAAAAATTTGTTTACCTGAGCCATGAATATGCAAATGTTATTAAAATATTAACTAAATCATAAAAGTGTCAAATTTAAAAAAATAACTGTAAAATATATCAGTATCACTGTACAATCACTGTAAACACTTGCTAGAAAGATAAAATATTGTATTTGTTTACATGCATATAATGTGACCACTGACCAATATGTGTTATTAAATGATTTAAATATGAACTAAAACATAAAAATGTAAAATAATTAAATTCTATTCAAGTTTATTTGCATAGAGCTTTTCACGATACAAATCGTTGCAAAGCAGCTTTACAAAAAATTAAAGTTTCTACAATATATTAGTAGTAGTTTATTAGTGGTGGCTATGTCAAGTTGATGTCCATATGGCAGAAATGTACGGTGAAATCAGTTAATGACGTAATCAAACAGACGATGAACACTATTAACAGCAATGATTATATGTTGCAATCAAACTTATAGCAAAATTTGTCAGTTCTGTATGTTGTTTGAGGCTTGGCATCATCTGAGGTCCTCTGAGTGGTTGGCATCATCTGAGGTCCTCTGAGTGGTTGGCATCATCTGAGGTCCTCTGAGTGGTTGGCATCATCTGAGGTCCTCTGAGTGGTTGGCATCATCTGAGGTCCTCTGAGTGGTTGGCATCATCTGAGGTCCTCTGAGTGGTTGGCATCATCTGAGGTCCTCTGAGTGGTTGGCATCATCTGAGGTCCTCTGAGTGGTACCTGCATGTTATGTGATACATCTGTGGTCCTCTGAGTGGTTGGTATCATCTGAGGTCCTCTGAGTGGTTGGCATCATCTGAGGTCCTCTGAGTGGTTGGCATCATCTGAGGTCCTCTGAGTGGTTGGCATCATCTGAGGTCCTCTGAGTGGTTGGCATCATCTGAGGTCCTCTGAGTGGTTGGCATCATCTGAGGTCCTCTGAGTGGTTGGCATCATCTGAGGTCCTCTGAGTGGTTGGCATCATCTGAGGTCCTCTGAGTGGTTGGCATCATCTCTTCTCAGGTGTTCTGGATCCAGACTGAAGCTTGTGTAATTCCTAGTTAATATATAAAATAAATCTATAAAATGAGTAAGTAATTTTAAAAAATGTAAATAAAACACTTATTTAAAAAGATAAAATATTTTATCCGTCCATAGTTGAAATATTAACTTAAATTTAAATATTACCTATATGTTAACAAATATTAACTTAATTTCACTCATTTTAGCTCAAAAGGCATTTGCTTGATGAAAAAAATAATAATAGGGAATCCCTGTCTTATATGATTCTTGGTTCAAACTGAATATTGCTGAAAAGGTGATTTTAATGCAGATTTAGTTTGGTAATTAAAAGTTCCTTGAGATTGCTTTTTTAGACTGAATTCATGATCAGTCTGTTTTGTGAATATGTGATTGTGGAAAGGGATATGAAATAGCATCTATAATTTACAATTGAAACTGAAATAAATAAATGTTCACTTAAATAGCAATATAAATCCTAGTGCTAATTGAGTTAAACTCTGCTGATCTCTTTCTCTGTTCTCCGAGCAGCTCGTGAGCTGGACGGCGTCAATCTGAGAGGGTTTTATATCTGGAAGCTTCAGGACCATCATGATCATCAGTTCGGTCTCTTCAGCTCCGCCGCTCATCACTCTCGACCCAAAGCGTCCGTCGGCCTGTACCGCGACATCATCACCCACCGCGGCTTTCCATCTGCCGCTGACCTGCGACCTTTGACCTGCCGGGATGCAGACAACGGCACGAGCTGCGAACTCTGCACACGCATCGCGGAGAACAAACCGCTGCTGTTCTTCAGCGTCTGCGTGTCCATCAGCGCCTCCATGCTCTGCGCGCTCGTCATCATCTCTGTGGTGAGGAAGAGGAGGAGAACGCTGATTAACATCGGGCCGCAGAGACTCAGAGTCCAGCAGAGGTTCCCCATGATATGGAATAGTTCAGGCAAACATGAAAATGCACTCATCCTCAGGCCATCCGAGATGTAGATGAGTTTGTTTCTTCATCAGATTTGGAGAAATGTGTCTCTGCATCACTGTCTCAGCAATGGATGCTCTGCAGTGAATGGGTGCCGTCAGAATGAGAGTCCAAACAGCTGATAAAAACATCACAATAATGAACAAGTAATCCACACCACTCCAGTCCATCAGTTAATGTCTTGAGAAGACAAAAGCTGAAACAAATCCATCAGTCTATAATCAGAGCAACAGTACATTTTCTGCAAATTTTGGGTGAACTATTCCTTTAAGCATTTAAACACTTTCATGTATTGGCACAAAATTTGGTGGAAATGATCATCAGTGTGTTCTAAACGTGCCTGAAGAGTTTGAAAACAGCGCCACCTAGTGTTCAGAAGATACAGTCTAGTAGTCCATGTCTATTAGAAAAACAAATTCATCATTAAGGCGTTTTAATTTTAAACTGTTGCTTCCGCCCAAAATCCGAGTCCATAATCCATAATAACTCTTCCTCCAGTGAAAAAGTGCATCTCCTGTTGTCTCTCAGATCAAAATCCAGTCTCATATTTGTTTAGAGCTGTTTTTTGTCTTGTAAACGCTGCTTGATCTGATGCAGATTTCTCTCCTGATTCAGACCACAACACTTTTTTCATTGGAGGAAGTGTTATTATGGATTATGAACTCATTTTTGATTTAAAAACGTCTTAATGCTGGATTTGTTTCAGCTTTTGTCTTCTCCAGATGTTAACTGATGGACTGGAGTGCTGTGGATTATTGTGATGTTTTTATCAGCTGTTTGGACTCTCATTCTGACGGCACCCATTCACTGCAGAGCATCCATTGCTGAGACACTGATGCAATGCTAAATTTCTCCAAATCTGATTAAAAAAAATAATAAAAAATACAAGCATGACATGCTTGTCTGCTTTAAACTCTAAAAATGATCCCTTCATTTAGTTCCATTGTAAGCTCTTGGCTCAAGATGTTGTCTTGAACACAGAGTGCTGCTTTCAGGAAGGTTTGTGTATATTCTGTGTAATATTTTTGGAGGAACTTGCAGAACTGTCCATCAGGAGGCACTGCTGCATCTGAATTCACATTAATATCAGCTCAAATGATTAATGCCCCAGTTTTACTTTTTGATGGACTTTGACTGAATTTTTAAAGTGAAGGAATTATGGGATGGCTGTAGGAAAATGGAAACAATTTAATGATGAATGTCTGCTGTAGGGGTGTGCGATATTGAAAAAAAAAATGATATCGCAATATTTTTTGGGATTTATTCGATAATGATAATTAGACGATATTTTGCTGAGTGTGTTATTGTGCTGATATCGGACTACCGTGGACAGCTGCAGTTTTTGATATTCTTCATATTCTGTGTGGTCAGTTCACATCAGTGATAGAAATTAATCTGTTCAAATAAGTTTAAATTGATTTTTGCCTTTTATGGGCATTTTATTTTTATTTTAGAGACGCAAAACAGTGCTGTGGCTGTTTGGAATTATTTTTAAATTTTTTAATAACTATCAAAAATAGGCAATATGGTGTCTAAAACGTAAGTTTCTTAATATTAACTTATTGTTTATTGAACTGTTGTATAAAATCAATATCACATTTGTAATCATGCTTATTTTTGAAGAAAAAACGGCACTCTTCATGTGATTTTAACTATATGAAATGATATATATATACACATTTTCTGCCCCCATATCTTGAATTTTGTGCTGGATCTTAATGAATCACGCAGTGAAAGAACACACTCTAAGCGTGCACTCCGTAGGTGTTCTGTTTGGTTTTTGCAAAATACGCGATAATGTCAAATTACATATCGTTAAAACAACAATTACGATATTATCGCAGACGATATATATCGCGCACCCCTAGTCTGCTGTATATTCTGTAATACTGTAAATAATAATAACATTAAATAATATTGTTTAAAACTGCTTAAGATGAAACTGTATCAAACCATCCATATGGAAATGTAATATATAACATATATAGTCTTGTATCAAGAGCGATATTGCCATATACAGTATGCTAACTGCAAGGCGATATGTGTAATTTTCACATACGTACATTCTCTGAGTAGATGAAGATATAGACACACATTTGTAACATTTGAAAAATATTCTAATCATGATAAGAAGTGGACATTTTAATGTACTTCGAATATTAAAAATAGACGTTCAAGCAACATTTTATTATTTTAGGTGACAATAAAGTTAGTAGAATGTTTTTGTAACATTTAAATAACATCAGAACCACAACAAGAAAACTGGACATTTCAGCATTTTAGAAATATTTCAAAACAATGTTTTTATAACCTAACTTTCTTACCTGGGAAGTTAATATCATTTGAACTGATATTAATGTGAATTTATTATTTTA
Source organism: Schizothorax lantsangensis (assembly GCA_027422415.1). NCBI lineage: Eukaryota > Metazoa > Chordata > Actinopteri > Cypriniformes > Cyprinidae > Schizothorax > Schizothorax lantsangensis. The sequence continues at coordinate 1,288,404 of CM049861.1, read as the reverse complement.
AAAGTACAGCTTTCCTGTAGCTCAAATAGTAGAGCATGGCGCTAGCAACGCCAAGATCATGGGTTCGATTCCCAGGGAAAGCAAGAGCTGATAAAATGTAAAACTGTAACTTGAATGCAATGTAAGTCGCTTTGGATAAAAGCGTCTGCTAAATGCATAAATGTAAATGTAATTGTACTTTATCTACAGTATTCGTGCAAGTCTTGCTAAATTCCTGGCCATTGATTTGTGGTTAAACACACTTACTTTCTCTCTCTCTCTCTCTCTCTCTCTCTCTCGCTCTCTCATAACTTCATTAATAACTGCATATTCTGCTATCAACGGCTCAAGCCTCTATTACTAGGTCTAAAATGATGTTTTGAAATTAAACAAGAAACAACAAATATCTGCCAGTAAGCTTTGAAAACATGTTTTTCCTTTGAAGTAAGTTAATTTTTTTCTGAAACTGTTGGCAGATATTTGTTCTTTTTTTAATCATAAACTCACTTCATCAGTTTTTCAGGAAACAAGACATGCTATTTTGCTTTTCAGTTTATCTTGATTTAAACTTTAGACATTTGCACTGGAGAACAAGACAAAAATACATAGAACCACTTGTGGGAAAGTTATGAAATTTGGCACACGGACAGAGGAAAGTCTCATCATTAAACACAGGGTCTGGCTGCAGACATGCACTTGCATTTTCAGACTTGCACTCTTTGACACCTGCACTTACACAAGTGACGTCACTTGCAGTCTTTTTTATTTAATTTAATTTATTATTTTTTAAATTGAATCTCTCAACATTTTACACATGTAGCCAGGTGGCGAAGACAAGAAAAAAGAAACTAAAACATATGGGTTAACCAGGTAGCTCCCATTTGGTGCTTACATGAGTCTGCCTACATGGGTTAGTGATGGGACCCAGCTAGGTCTTATGTAGGTCTCTTATGGGCCACAACAGGTATTCACATGGGCTAATATATTTGTCTGCTTGGGTTACCTTATTTTACAGTAAATCCCTAAACACAAACATTACATTAAAGTCATTGGTGTTTGGTGATGAGTTTTTGACTCAAGGTCTGCATTTACAGTCACACCAGAGGTGTTAAACTGGGATTAGGACTTGGTTTTATGCAGACCAGTCAAGTTCTTCCACACTGACTCAATCAATCATTTTCTTTTTGAACCTTGTCTTATACACAGAGACATTGTCATGTTAGAATAGAAAAGAGTCCAAACTGTTGCTATAATATTAGAAGCACACAATTTCCTAGAATATCATTATATGCTTTAACATTAAGATTTGTACTCATAGAAATTACTAAAGTAGTCAAACCTGTTCATTAAAAGGGGGCGACCCAATACTTTTGGCAATATAGTGTATTTGCATACAATCAAACTCATTTGATTCCACTGATTTACGAAGAACAAACTCAACTCTACTGAATAACCTCTGTTTGCACATGAATGTTATAAATAATCCAACAGCAAGTAAACATACCTTATAAAACCTCAAGCAGTTTGAGCCCCCAAAACTCTCGCTTTCCATGCCGGCCAACAAAATTGAACTATCTTGATTAGGGGTGGTCCAAAAGGAAGGCCATCATTCTTCTTGTGGCTTCATCCACAGTACTCCCTCCAATTTGTGCCACCACAGCAACCTAACGGAAAACAAGATTATCATTATTGGGGAGACAACACAAAAAATTAACCCGAATAATTGCAATTACATTTCCCCCAAAATCGTGCAGCCATAGGTTAATCGATGGTGCACTGCTATTTTACAATGGAAGTTGTATTCTACTGTGTGCATCGAGTCCATACATACAAATCTATTACTCACGATTCATATGGAACACTCCCATAATTCATGTGCAGTTACCACTGTAACAGATGTTTTATACTTGTACTACAATTGTGTTGCCTGTGCTACAGAAACAGTCTGCCTCTGTAACAAAAAAGTTACAGGACTGTGAAAATGTCTTAGGCCACCAGTTTTGGAAATGGTATAATGGCTATCTCAGAGTTTTTATTAGAATACAACCAAAAAATACAGGAAATTTATAGGCAGTATTAAAAAACAGAAAGAAACAAAATGGTTGCCTAAGACTTCTGCACAGAACTGTAAGTGCAAAAACGTTGTATTCAGCCCGGTTAAGAGATGCTGTGTGGATTTTCAAGAAGTCGGAGAGCGGAGGTACAGGATCATCACGGCTGTGTCTGGATGGAGTGTGAACTCTTTCCAGTTTGAACCTTTCTTTCGGAATTGTTCTACAAATGTTCTTTGTGGGTTTTGGGTTTTTATTTTTGATTAATCTGTGTATAAGTCACAATAGGGTGAGTTTAAAGGGAAAGAGATGAACATAAAACAGACAAGATCAGTCATTAGTGTATTTAGTATTTTCTACACTTGATGTTGAGGATCACTAATCCTTTGCCACCCAATAATGTTTATGACAAAGCTGAAGATGTCAAATCCTCAAATCAGAATCAGAATCAGAATGAGCTTTATTGGCCAGGTATGTTTACGCATACGAGGAATTTGTTATAGTGACAGAAGCTCCACAGTGCAACAGAAAGACAGCAACAGGACAGGACACAGACAACAAAAGAACAATATACAAATATACAAATAGGCAATGTACAAAATAGCAAAAACACTATGCAATACAGACAATCATGTGTGTACAGGTCTGACAAATTTGAAATGGAAAAATATATATATATATATATATATTATATGTATGTGTGGTGAATAAATCATTGTAAAATAGTGTTGTGTGTTCCACGTTAATGTCAAGTGTTCATGAGATGGATTGCTTGGGGGAAGAAACTGTTTCTGTGTCTGGTCGTTCTGGTGCTCAGAGCTCTGTAGCGTCGACCAGACGGTAACAGTTCAAAGAGGGAGTGTGCTGGATGTGAGGGTCCAGAGTGATTTTGCCAGCCCTTTTGCTCACTCTGGATAAGTACAGTTCTTGGAGAGTAGGGAGGGTTGTACCAATGATTCACTCAGCAGTCCGGACTACCCTCCGTATTCTTCTGAGGTCAGATTTGGTAGCTGAGCTGAACCAGACAGTTATTGATGTGCAGAGGACGGATTCAATGATGGCAGAGTAGAACTGTTTCAGCAGCTCCTGTGGTAGGTTAAACTTCCTCATCTGGCGAAGGAAGTACAACCTCTGCTGGGCCTTTCTCACAATGGAGTCTATGTGAATGTCCCACTTCAGGTCCTGAGAGATGGTGGTGCCCAGGAACCTGAATGACTCCACTGCAATCACCGTGCTGAGTGGGGGGAGAGCAGGGGGGTTTCTCCTGAAGTCCATGATCATCTCCACTGTTTTGAGCGTGTTAAGCTCCAGGTTGTTTAGACTGCACCAGACAGCCAGCTCCTTAACCTCCTGTCTGTAGGCAGACTCGTCACCGTCCTGAATGAGGCCGATCAGTGTGGTGTCATCTGCAAACTTCAGGAGCTTGACAGAGGGGTCTTTAGATGTGCAGGAGAAGAGCAGTGGGGAGAGAACACAGCCCTGAGGGGCTCCAGTGCTGGTGGTGCGGGTGCTGGATGAGAATTTTCCCAGCCTCACTAGCTGCTGCCTGTCTGTCAGGAAGCTGTTGATCCACTGACAGATGGAGGTGGGGACGGAGAGCTGTGTCAGTTTATTCTGAAGGGTGTCCGGGATGATGGTGTTAAAAGCGGAGCTGAAGTCTACAAACAGGATCCTCACATAAGTCCCTGGTCTGTCCAGATGCTGCAGGATGAAGTGCAGTCCCATGTTGACTGCATCATCCACAGACCTGTTTGCTCTGTAGGCAAACTGCAGGGGGTCCAGTAAGGGTCCAGTGGAGGCCTTCAGATAAGCCAAAACCAGTCTTTCAAATGATTTCATGACCACAGACGTTAGAGCCACAGGTCTGTAGTCATTAAGTCCAGTAATTTTGGGTTTCTTTGGGACGGGGATGATGGTGGAGCGTTTGAAGCATGAGGGGACTTCACACAGCTCCAGTGATCTGTTGAAGATCTGTGTGAAGATGGGGGCTAGCTGGTCAGCACAGGTTTTAAGGCAGGCTGGTGACACACCATCTGGGCCTGGTGCTTTCCTTCTTTTGTTCTTTATGAAGACCTGCCTTACGTCATCTTCACTTATTTTCAGTGCAGGTGTGGGGGAGAGGGGGGTTGCTGGAGATGTTAATGGTTGTGTGGAGAGGTGTTCAGGGCGGGTGTGGGGTGTTTTTTTTCAAACCTGCAGCAAAAGACATTCAAATCGTCTGCTAGTTGTTGATTCTCCACAGTGCTGGGGGATGGTGTCTTGTAATTTGTAAAGTCAAATGATATGATAGTATTAAATTATTTAAATTAATTTCAAAGCCAGAGTACTTCTTATTCCTTCTTAAAGAGGCTGTTTGATTTAGTTTACTCCTAAATGTTAATTAATGCATTAACTATCAAACATGTACTAACATGTAGTTAAGGCTGTCGTTATTCATGCATGAATCCGTATGACTCCAGTCATAGTTAAGGATAGCTCTTCGTTAGTTCATAATTAGTTAACTCCTTTAATAATCATTAGTATGTGATGAATTAAGTATTCATTTAGGTATTAGTACATGATTATTCATGTACCCTTATTGTAAAGTGTTACTGTTGGAAGTTGTGTTTTCAAACTGTTGCTAATGCAGCTCATTTTCTGCTGCCGACATGTTTATGTTTATAGAACATACTGACATATTTTGTTCCCTTCGGTTTGGTCCTTAAATCTTATTTACTTGCGTCTTAAAAAGGTCTTCGTAAAACCTGCAGTTTGCATGTCAAAATGTCATGAGAACCTGGTTGTAACAAACCCCTAAAGCTAAGAAAATACAGATTATCACTGAGGGTTTTCTTAACTGTTTTTCTTAAGCTGTCTGTTGCAATCAGTTGCAGATAATAACTTTATCAACACCCCCCTAAAAAGCTAAATGAACAAAAACTTGTCCTTTTATGGCATCGAACCTATGACTGGCCTATGAAGAAGGTTTTTAAGAGGAGGATCCTGATGATCAGAAACATATTTAAAGATGCATCCGTCACCTGATCATTCACAAGTTTCTCAGCGCATACGGTGAGTTTGATTCTGGTCATTTTGAAAATTATGCAGGTCTCAGCAAATATATAAAATATTTTCTTTCTTCAGAAAATGACAGAATGCATGTTCATGCTCTAATAAAGAGACTGTATTTGTCTGAACTGTATTTCAGGTGCATCTGATCCTCTGAGCTGGACGTCTGAAGCGATGATCACAAACATGATTGTGAGTTTCTGTATGTGAGAATATGAGTGATTTTGTCAGACGTTGATCATCAGACTCAGATCTTGAGTTTGTGTCTTTCAGGTGTTGCTGTGTTTGTCTGCGCTGTTTCCCGTGTTGATGGGTGCACATGCGATCAAATCAGATTGTTTTCTTGCCAGAGACTGCTCTGATATTTATTCGAGTGGGAAAACTGGCAGTGGTGTGTACACCATCAACACAATGGATGGACCGGTGCAGGTCTACTGTGAGATGGTCTCCGGTGGACAAAATGACCAGGGACACTGGACGGTACGCATTTCACTTTGAACTAATTTTATCAGCAGATGCACCTCTGCGTGATTCCCATGCAGCTAACAACTTGGGGTTATAAAAACATTAGGAGAACATTGTTTTGAAATGTTTCTAAAACGTTGAAACGTTGATTAGAACGTTATTTAAAGGTTGCAAAAAGGTTTTTTTACAACCAGTTTTGGAGGTAACACATTACAAGTAAAGCAAGTTACATAATCAGATTACTTTTTTTCAAGTAAGGAAGTAATGCAATACTTTATACTTAATTTAATAAGTTACTTTTTCAAATAAGTAATGGCAGTTACTTTGTTTTCCCATTTATTGACTGCCTGTACTGTACAGATTTTCCTTCAGCCTGAGGCTTATTCATTTCACTTTTGATGTGAAAGGGCTTTTACATTTGCCAAAAATACAACTTCTTTTATATGAAAAACAAACAAGCCCAGATGAGGAAAAATAATGCAAAAGTGACGTAACACATTACTTTCCATAAAAAGTATGCTGAATATCCCCTGTTTGCTGGTTTGATACCATTTGCATATTTTATAGTAACATATTATTATAAACTACTATACAAATTGCTATTGGGTCATTCTGTGTTAACTCAACCGGGGGTCCCCGGCTTTATATTGTTAATTTATGCTAAAGAAAGATAGACATTTATAGTGATGACAGCCAAAATATTAAATGTCATGGTTGAATATCGAGAGTAATCCACTGTTTTGTTGAGGGGGGTCAAAATGGCAATTTTCACCTGAGATTCAGAGCCAAATTACAGTGGGGTAAAAATTGTATGAATTGAAGCATCATAATTTTATTTTTACATGGAGATTAGTAGGTCTGTTAGTAAAATCTGTTGACTTTAGCAATCTTTGTTGCATTATGTGCCAATGGTGACTAATCAAAAATGGGGAAACAGCACTTTTCAAGTTTTTTCTCCAAAGTTTGCATGCCTGTAACTATAAAGAAGTATTAAAGATATATTAATGCCCTTTTAGATATTGGGTCTTAAACTTTCCTTTTGGCAACTTATATGGTTCAGTTCCAGAGATAAAGGAATTTCAATATGGCTCCAGGAGTAAATTGTTAAATTGTACAAATTTTCAGTGGTCAAGAACCAAATGTGGGTCACTTTGCAAAAAACATGACTGAATGTCTGACGAACAAATAATGTTGAAACTAGAAATCTATCTTATTTCCTTCTGTCAAAACAACTGCATTGAACATACCTGTCTGAGTGCCATTAAGTATTATTTTTCCAAAGTTTGCATGCCTATAACTCAAGACGTATTCAAGATATCAGAATATGATTTTAGATTCTAGTTCTTAATAAACTTTTCTTTTGGGATCTTCATTTTCAAGGCCCTAAATCGTTCGGTCTCAGAGATATGGGGATCTCAATGAGGCTCCATTTTCAGATTGTTGAATATTACCCATTTTCAGTGTTCAAAAACCAAATGTTGGTCACTTTGTATACAGCTGATACTTATTTTATTAAAAGCGTAATTTGTGAAGAATAAATAATGTTGATATCAGAATTGTATCTTGGTGAATGTTTCAGGTGATTCTCAGGCGAAAAGATGGCGAGTTGAATTTCTTTAGGCCATGGGAGAGTTATAAAAAAGGTTTTGGTAATAAAAATGGCGAACACTGGCTGGGTAAGTGTTTTGTGATGTTTTGGGCTAAAAAAGAGAAAACAAATGAACAATCAAGCACATGAAATCTTGGACATGTAATCTGGATTGCAGTATAAATCCAGTGTTCTTTGAATTACTAAACTGGTTCCTTTCATGTTTTTAACAGGTGTAGAGTCTATTCACCAGCTGACGCGCAGGTATCAGTATAAACTCAGAGTAGATGTGGAGGACTTTGAAGGGCAGAAGGCTTACGCTCTGTACGAGTCTTTCTCTGTGAGCTCTGAGGCTGATGGGTACAAACTGCGTGTGAGCGGCTTTGTTAATGGAGGAGCAGGTGAAACAAACTACAGAGACAAACTATATTCATTTAATTTTACGATTTCCAAATGGGTGATCACAACGATGAATTTACGCAAACAAAATTAAAGAGTTTTAAAGGAAAAAAATGTTTTGAACCATAATGTTTAAATGGTTATAAATCCTGAATGTCATAGAGCCCAGACCTAAATTTGGTCTCTTTTGAAAGGAGATTATTGTTGAGTGGTGCTGCACTACATTTTTTAACATTCATAGACAAATGTGTTTTTATTTTAATTTTATCAACTGCTATACAATCAAAACCATAAATCTAAAGGTTGATATCTCAAAAAATGAGCTTTCGGTAAGATTTTGTTTGGGCGCAGTACCGAACTGTTCATTATATGACATGCGTTGAAGACATGCAGCATCATAAACTGACATTTTAGCATGTCTTTATATTTTAAACATGTTTAGCCACAAAACCAAAATAACAATAGCTTATAGCTTTTTAATGATATATAGTTTGTCAGGATTAGTAAGGTTTAGAATAGGATATTATGGTCACACTTTATTTTAAGGTTCAATTCTCGCTATTAACAAACCCTTAACTATGACTTTTGCCTCAAACTCCTAATTTGCTGCTTACTAATAGTTAGTAAGGTAGTTGTTAAGTTTAGGTTTTAGGGTAGGATTAGGGATGTAGAATATGGTCATGCAGAATATGTGCTTTATAAGTACTAATAAACAGACAACGTGTTAATAATAGGCATGCGATTAAGCAACTAGTTAATAGTGAGAATTGGTCCCTATACTAAAGTGTTACCAATGTTATTGTTAAAAATGTATAATGACACAAGGCCCCATCAATCCTTTTAATGAACGTTTTATATATATAAAAAAAAAAGTTTTATTATAGATGCCCAAATGAAAATGCCTCTATAATGAAAGTTTCTCCTTTCTGCAGGTGACTCTTTGAGTTATCACAATGGAATGAAGTTCTCCACCTTTGACAAAGACCAAGATAATTCAGGAGAGAACTGCGCTTTGAAATACCATCAAGGAGGGTTTTGGTACAATCACTGTTATCACACAACCCCTACTGGTCCCTATTTGTGGCAGAAAAATAGTAAAGAACGGGATTTTGGAGTCACCTGGAAGACCTGGAGGAACAACTATAACTCTCTGAAGTCCATCACCATGAAGATCAGACGTGTGATGTAGAGAAGGGCTTACAAACGCTTCACTGCAGCTTGTGCACAGATCCACAACTTTATGCATACATGTGGATCTTTCTTAAAATATGGTCACATACAAGTCCCTTGATTCTCCCATATCAAAGCCATAACCAGACATTTTATTGAATTATCTGAAATTGTTTCACTCATACTGTCTTGCAAGCAAAAAAAAAAAAATTCTAATTTGACAGATGCCTGTAGAGTGTTTACATAAATGGGTTTATGTCTTGAAGCTTTTCTGCATGCTGTCCTGCCATCTGACAACCATCTGGTCTGTCAGCTCCAACTTGTTTGATTTTGAAGCAATTAAAGCAATATAAAAGCACTATGTTTTTGTGTGTTATAAATTAAATGTTGGCCAACTAAATAGGTAGTACTCATGTGGGCTTCATATATATTTATATACGTATATACACTATATTGCCAAAAGTATTGGCACCCCTTCTAATGAACAGGTTTGACTACTTTAGTAATTTCTATGAGTACAAATCTTAATGTTAAAGCATATAATGATATTCTAGGAAATCGTGTTCTTCTAATATTATAGCAACAGTTTGGACTCTTTTCTATTCTAACATGACAATGTCTCTGTGTATAAGACAAGGTTCAAAAAGAAAATGATTGATTCAGTCAGTGTGGAAGAACTTGACTGGTCTGCATAAAACCAAGTCCTAATCCCAGTTTAACACCTCTGGTGTGACTGTAAATGCAGACCTTGAGACAAAAACTCATCACCAAACATCAAAATTCTTTCACTACTTATTTTTTTATTTTATTTTTTTACTGAACTGTACCATAAATTTGTCGTATGGTGTTACATAGCAAAAAAAAAAAAAACATGAATAGCATAAGAGAGATTTATCTTCTTTGTTAGACACTAATTTTCATATAGTGCTATTTATTTAATATGAAATTATAATTAACATAATTTTTTACCCCATGACTTGTTGGACAATTTCAAGACAAACTTTGACAACGAGACAAACTTTGCATGCTGTCATCCGTTCAAAACTGCTGAAAAATTATACCATCTTAAGTTGAGTGATATTTGTATCTCCCCTATTGCGATACTCAACTGTTGTTTTTTTTTAAAGATATTTTGAGATAAAAACAAAACTGTGGTTCTTTTATGTGCGTCACACCGTAGGACATTACGTCACACTAAAGGACAGAAATGGAAGTTAAATAATTTCTATTTAATTTTGGACATGTCAAAATTAAAACTGACATGTTTTAATGAAACTCTTCATTATTTATTTCCCTACTATGGAAGTCAGTGGGGACCAGCAACTGTTTGGCTCTTCAAAATATCTTCTTTTGTGTCCAACATAGGAAAGAAACTTATACAGGTTTGGACCGACATGTAGGTGAGTAAATGATGAAAAAGTTTTCATTTTGCTATTCCTTTAAGATTCTGTATTGGCTCTGTGCTCTGTGCCACTTACAGGTTATTAATGTCTTTAATCCAGATATGGGCCATTGCAGGGCCATACATCTCTGTGATATGTGGGCCGAGGGAAAAGCGGTTGTTTGGACTGGGGCTGGGCCAGAAAAAATATTGCTATGGGGAAAAATATGGCAACTTCTCCTTCTGTGACTCAATGAAAGATAGTCAAGATTGGCTTTGCATTGCTTTTGACCGACAAACAAACCATACAGGAGAGTAGGTTAACATCGGTGGACTTCAACTTTCAAATGGTGTATTGATGTCTTTCCGTGGTTGAAACAAGATACCTTCTGATGTTCATTCATTTTTATTTCTTTTTCTGAGCAGTTTTCTGAGGCTTGTGTCTGATCTCTTGTGATCCCAGAAATCCAACTGACTGTCACATGAGCAAATGAAAGCTGTCTCATAATTGAGCTCTAGTCACAAGTCAAAGCACTCAAACTATTGATACAGTGATAAGGTCATGGAGAACCTCACTCTAACATTAACCTAGATAAATGTACGTTATTAGGCGCGTATCCAAGTGTTTGTGTGGAGTGTGGAAGCTATTGGTACGCTACTGCATGACATGAAGGCACCGGCACAATCACTGGCATTTTTTTCCCTGATAACACCAGAAACAACTTAAAATACGCCACCATTTTCGCTCATACAGATAAGAGTAATACACCATTTCGTAACTGTCAAGGGTCTACTTTTATTTGTGTATACCCACAATATTCTAGTAAAGAGAGCATGGTCCCTTTAAGTCTATTCCCTATGTTTATTCTGTTCCTATTCCTATAGAGTGGGGGAACTATGACGTCAGAACCCGGAAGAGTAATTCGCCGCAGGTTCCTTCGAGATTTTCCTATGGGGTTTTATAATGGGGGTTTTCAATTTATGAGTAAAATAAAGCCTGTGGTAAACACAACTTGACAATACTTTTACGTTTTGTTCTACAAAGTAAATTACACACATCCATACCCAAAACTAAAAATTTGAAGCAGTTATGTTCATTTTTGAAAACGTATGTTTTTAATAAGTAACTAGATAAGAACGTTTGGGCTGTGAGTGTGTGCAGTTTACATTGTAGAACAAAACGTTAAAGTATCGTCAAGTTGTGTTTACCACAGGCTTTATTTTACTCATAAATTGAAAAACCCCATAGGAAAATCTCGAAGGAACCCGCGGCGAATTACTCTTCCGGGTTCTGACGTCATAGTTCCCCCACTCTATTGACTGTTTAGTTATGTCAGTTGTAGAGTATGCACCGAGTTGCGTGTTTACGTAGAGTCTTTTGGAGGTTGCTTGTATGTTCATCATTCCTCCCACATTTCCACATAGGACAATGCAACCACCTGCATGCATGACAATATAAACAAAACGTTGTGCTTTTGTAAAATAAAGATGTAGTATTGAGTACTCTGGTGGTGAGCAGGATTAGAGGATATTTAGAGACACACACAGAACAGTTCAGCCTAAGTGATGCACAGAACAAAAATGTGTTGAGGACGCCACACAGAGATCGTGGTAATGAAGGACAGGGTGAGTGAAACCGTGGTTTGGGTTTGTGTGACAGCAGGCAGAGCTGCTAGTGACTGATTACATGCAATCTGGGTTACGTAATCAGATTCCTAACATAAAGTACTAGTTAGTGTATATTACATTTTATAATTTGATTATAATATTTTTAGTGTTCAGGTTTTTAAATATTTTTTTTATAATATAATTCTTTACCTATTAACTTTTTATCATCTCACAAATCCAATGCAATTCTTACATTAAGCTCAGTTTGGGAAACCCTGGTGTAATGTAATGTTTAATGTATTTTATCATGCTGATATCAAAAAATAGAATATATTTTTATTTTTTTATTTTTAAGTGTAATTCAAAAACTGTATGTTTGCCCGTATGTAAATGGCAAATGAGTCCATGATCTTCTGCAGCCATCTAGTATTTCATTTTTTTAAATAAATATTTTACTTCCAGTAGATGGCGGCAGTCTTGCACTAAACCATGATACATTTTCCTTGTCATCTCTATGAATGAAATTGAGACATGTAGGTCTTTAAAGTGAATTTTACATAGAATGGTACTATTTTTTTATAATTACAAATTAAGGCAAATACCTTAAATACCATAAAGCCCCCCGAAACCGCTCAACTGAACAGTAAAAACATTAATAAAGTGAAAGATATAACAACTCTAAAATATAAAACACATTATTATGCATACATTCCCATGAGTAATCTCTTCGGTTTTAAGAAACAATTTTGCACTTGTATTCAATGGCAGCTTCTTGGTCTCTCTCTCTCTCACACACACACACACACACACACACACACACACACACACACACACACACACACACACACACACACATACTGTACATCTCATTAAAAGATGAGTGGGAAATGCTATGGACATGTAATATTTATTATCGACTTTTACATCCAGTCCCTATTTCCCATACAGTAATCGAGTAAAACATTGTATTTGTATCCAAAGAGACGGAACTGTTGTCATTGCATTTATCAATGAGAAACAGAAACACCAGTAGGACCTACCACTAAAAAACATAAAATGCTCTTAGATATAGAAATAATAAATAACACATCAAACACCATGTCAGCATACTGTATGGTTATACTGTACATTAGAGGTGCTGATTTTGTGCCCAGCAACATATTTGTGCTTTAAATGCCATGTGTAGTTAATTCAGAATAGATGGCTTGCTACAACTAATTGTTCTTGAGCAGAACAGCAATACAATGCCCTCTAGTGAAGAGATGAAGACATCACAAGAAACCAAGGTTTGACTGGTTAGCATGAGTCCTTAGTGAGTCAGTTATACCAAATTCAGATTGTTTTATTAGCATAACATACTTTTGTAGGGTATGCCATAGCACTGCAGGAAGAGGAGAGAGAAGTAAAAAAGACAGATTAATAGACATTTTAACATTCGAAAAATATTAAAAAAGAAACGTTCAAATGGCATTATATTTTGTTAGTAGAATGTTGTTAGAAATGATTTAGTAACATTTAAATAATTTTATAATCATGACAAGAAAGCTGCAAATTTCAGCATTTTAGAAACATTTTAAAAATGTTCCCACAATGTTTTTATAACCTAAATTTCTTACCTGGGAATTTACTTCATCTACAGTATTTGTGCAAGTCTCGCTAATTTCGTGACCAGTGATTTGTGGTTAAAATGTGCACCCTTTAAAAGCTAAATATTTAGATAAATATTTAAAAGCCATTTTTTTATGGCTTGGCCATTCATTCATTCATGCATGCATGTTTGGGGTCACTATATATTTTTCTTTTTTCTTTTTTGTTTGTCTGTTTAAGAAATTGACACTTAATCAAGGACACATTAAATTGGTAAAAAATGACAATAAATACATTTATAATGTTACAAAAAATATATTTCAAATTGATGTGTTTCAGTCTGTATCTCTTAGATTGTGGCAGTTGTGTAAATGCAGGGCCACTGATGAGGAAGTGGCTCCAACACCATGTAAGATTATTAATTTCTCTTTTTCATATAGAAAAAAAATCTGTAGAGTGATTCTCTTAAAGAGGAGTATTTTGGGAAGAAGTGTGGTTATGGCCAGTTGGTGATCACTGAATCTATATTTTATTAAGTGTTTCTTAGTTTTCCCTTTAACAAAAAGAAGGCCTTAAAAGTTTCTTAAATTCAAAACGGCATGGTTTTAAATGATGCATGCATTGCACAAAAAAAAAAAAAAAGCTTTCACAGTATTTTTTCAAGTACAAATATCTCAACATCATTAAATCAAGATACGTTTATTTGCAGAATTCAAAATGAATTAAAATGTAATGAAGATCTGCTGAAAGTTGTATTTTGAAACTTGCTAATGCAGCTCATTTTCTGCTGCCTGGATGTTTGTTTAGAGAACATACTGACATATTTTGTTCAGTTTGGTCTTTAAGTCTTATTTACTTGGTCTTAAAAAGGTCTTACAAAACATTACCTTCATAAAACCTGCAGTTATAAAATAACATCCTATAAAGCCCTCTGCATTGCAGCTGATCCCACCCACCCGACACACAGCTTCTTCAGTCTGCTGCCATCAGGGAGGAGACTGCGGAGTCTCCAGGCGAGGACCAGCAGACTGAAGGACAGCTTCATCCATCAGGCTGTCAGGAAGTTCCAAGTTCAAGTTCAAGATTTATTTGTCACACACACGATTATACAGAGAGTATATAACCAGCAGTGAAATGTGAGTCAGGTCCGCTCCATGGACAGTGCAATATTATAAAAAAAAAAAACAACACAAAGAAGTACACATAAAATTAAATTAATAAAAAAAAAGATATAAAGAACAAAATATAAAATAATGTGCATGATAGTATACTGTAGACTTAAATATTAAGATAGGCGTGACTGTACAAGAGAAGAATGTGCAAACAGGTTGTACATGGTTGACACGTAGCAGCAATCTCAAAAAATAAATAAAAAAATAAGATACCAAAACACAGAAAGTGCTGTGTGCAAATGACACTGTCAGTATGAGGTAGAGTATAATGAGTGTGAATATCTTACTGATTGTGAGTGATTAATAAGTGAAGTCATGATGATGTTAAGAGTTTGAGTTTGAGTTCAGGAGTCTGATGGCCTGGGGGAAGAAACTCCTCCTAAGTCTCTCAGATTTAGCCATCAGGCTGCGGAAGCGCTTACCAGATGGCAGCAGAGTGAATAGGCAGTTTCCAGGGTGATTTGAGTCCTTGATGATTTTGACAGCTCTGCTTCTGCAGCGTTTGAGGTAGATGTCCTGCAGAGAGGGGAGAGCAGACCCTGAGATGCACTCAGCTAAGCGTACAACTCTCTGCAAGGCCTTGCAATCTTGACTGGAGCTGTTTCCATACCACACTGAGATACACTGAGTCAATACACTTTCTATGGTCCCTGAATAGAAAGTTTTCAGGATTGATGGTGAGACCCTGAATTTCCTCAGCTGTCGCAGATGGTACAGTCTTTGCCTGGCTTTCTTAACCTAAGCTGAACTCCCTAAGCTGAAGCTGAACTCCCTCCCGTCCTTGCCCCCCCACCTCCCCCCCCCCCCCCCCCACACACACACACACACACACACACACACACACCACACCACACCACACACACACACACACACACACACACACACACACACACACCACACACACACACACACACACACACACACACTGTGACCAGCACCAGTCACTTTGTACAGCATTGGACTGACCTCATTCAACTACCTCTTCTGACAGTCTGAATAAAGACTGCTCTCTGAGCTTTTTGTCATTTTAAATAGATCGATAAGCTCTTTTGCACTACAACATTTATATCTGCACTGTTGTTTATTTCACTGGTTTGCACGCTATCTACCATGTGCCTTATGCTACTTTATCTATTTATTATTATTATTATTTTACATGTCCTTATTTGTATATTGTAATAGTTGCATTCTATGTGTGTATGTGTATATATATATATATGTGTATGTACAGTATATGTGTATGTGTATGTATGTGTATATACAGTATATATATACATATATATTTGATTTGTATTTATCTGTATTTTTATGTTCTACTGTTAGTGTTATCTGTATGCACCAAGGGTCTGAGAGTAACGCAATTTCAATTCTCTGTATGTATGTACGGTACATGTGGCAGAATTGACAATAAAGCTGACTTTGACTTTGACTTTTTTTTTACTTTGAGTTTGCATGTCAAAAAGTCATCAGGACCTGGTTGTAACAAACCCCTTAAACTAAGAAAATACAAATTGTCACTAAGGCCTTTGTTAACTGTTTTTCTAAAGCTGTCTGTTGCAATCGGTTGCAGAAATTTACTTCATCAACACATTCAGATGATTTTTTATTTTTTTCTTAATTCCTCTGAAGATGATAAAGCAGGTTGCCCCAACAACAACAACAACAACAAAATTGTCCTTTTATGGCATCAAACCCATGACTGTCCTTTGAAAATATTAATTGTAAATGTCAGATAAAGAGGAGGATCCTGACAATCAGAAAGATATTTAAAGACACATCTGTCACCTTAACATTCACAAGATTCTCAGCTCATACGGTGAGTTTGATTCTGGTCATTTTGAAAACGATGTTTCTTTCTTCAGATAATAACAGAATGCATGTTCATGCTCTAATAAAGAGACTGTATTTGTCTGAACTGTATTTCAGGTGCATCTGATCCTCTGAGCTGGACGTCTGAAGCGATGATCACAAACATGATTGTGAGTTTCTGTATGTGAGAATATGAGTGATTTTGTCAGACGTTGATCATCAGACTCAGATCTTGTGTTTGTGTCTCTCAGGTGTTGCTGTGTTTGTCTGCGGTGATTCCTGTGTTGATGGGGACTGATGAGGTCAAACCAAATTATCTTCTTGTCAAAGACTGCTCTGATATTTATTCGAGTGGGGAAAAGGGCAGTGGTGTGTACACCATCAACAAAATTAATGGAGCAGTGCAGGTGTATTGTGAGATGGTCTCCGGTGGACAAAACGACAGAGGACACTGGACGGTACGCATTTCACTTTGAGCTTAAATTGACATTTAAATTTTCTTGTCATGAATAGGATGTTATTTTATAAAAAAAAATGTTTTACCACTAGTGTTGGGGGTAATGCATTACAACATGAGTTACATAGTCAGATTACTTTTTCAAGTAACTAGTAAGGTAATGCATTACTTTTTAATTTACAAGAAAATATCTGAGTTATTTTGTTTTCCCATTTATTGACTGCCTCTGCTGTACAGATGTGAATTTACATTTCCTTCAGTCTGAGGCTTATTCATTTCACTTTTGGTCTGAAAGGGCTTTTACATTTGCCAAAACTAGAACTTTTTTATATTAAAAACAAATAAGTAAGCCCAGCCCAGATGAGAAAAAGTAACGCAAAAGTAACAATGCATTACTTTCCATAAAAAGTAACTAACGTTATTAGTTTTTTTAGGCAGTAATGCAATGTTGTAATGCATTACTTTTAAAACTAACTTTCCTCAACATTGCTAACAACATTCTACTAACTTTATTTTCACCCAAAATGTTATTTGAATGTTCATTTTTAATATACTAAAAACGTTAAAATGTCCAGATTTCTTGTTGTGATAATACTGTTATTTAAAGGTTCTAAAAAAAAATTCTTACAACAATTTGCTAGCTTTTCACCCTAAATGTAACATTATTTGAACAGTCATTTTTAATATTCTAGGAATGTTAAAATGTCCATTTTTCTTCTTGTAATTATGTTAATTAAAGGTTAAAAAATGCTTCTTACAACATTCATCAAGTACACTATAAGGATATTCTGAGAAGGTTTTCTCTCAAATTTATGAGAGCGTATATTTAATATTACCAAAGTTACAAGAACATTTCATAAACATTACTTTAGGAAAGTTTTGTCATAACATTTATATAACTTTAAAAAAATGTTAACTGTTCACTAGGTTGATAATACATGCATATTTGTGCTGTAATTCTGAGTATCAAATGTTTGTTTTTGCAGCTCTGTTTAGTGACACTGATGAAATCACACAACAGAATTTACATTTGTTGCTAAAGAAAGCCTGTCAGCTTTAAAAATGATGATTCTTGTGTGAAAGCGATGAATGATTTCTGAATGTTTCAGGTGATTGTCAGGCGAATGGACGGCGAGGTGAATTTCGTTAGGCCATGGAAGAGTTATAAATGGGGTTTTGGCAATAAAGAAGGCGAATACTGGCTGGGTGAGTGATTTTGTTACATTTTGGGTGACAAAAAAGGCAAACAGTGAAAGAATTAACAATCAAAGGCATATAAAACTTGGACATTTAACCAGGATTGCAATATAGATTTTTATTTGTGCTCTGAGTTATTAAACCAGTTTTATTTCATGTTTTTAACAGGCGTAGAATACATTCACCAGCTGACACACAGATACCGATATAACCTCAGAGTAGATGTGGAGGACTTTGAAGGGAAGAAGGCTTACGCTCTGTACGAGTCTTTCTCTGTGGACTCTGAGGCTGATGGGTACAAACTACATGTGAGCGGCTTTGTAGATGGAGGAGCAGGTGAAACAAACTACAGACGTTTAATATTCTAGTTTTCACTTGTGTGACTCTTGTGATGATGGAGTAAGAGAATGTTTTTTTCCCATGTTTAAACTAATGCTTTTTCAAAGCTATTTTATTTTTAAAAAGTAATTTTATTTTAGACATCCAAATGAAAGAGCCTATAATGAAAGTTTCTCCTTTCTGCAGGTGACTCTTTGAGTTATCACAATGGAATGAAGTTCTCCACCTTTGACAAAGACCAAGATAATTCAGGAGAGAACTGCGCTTTGAAATACCATCAAGGAGGGTTTTGGTACAATCATTGTTATCACACAAACCCCACTGGTCATTATTTGTGGCAGAGAACTAGTAAAGAAAGGGGTATTGAAGTCACCTGGAGGACCTGGAAGAACAACTATAACTCTCTGAAGTCCATCACCATGAAGATCAGACGTGTGATGTAGAGCAGGGCTTACAAACGCTTCACTGCAGCTTGTGTACAGATCCACAACTTTATGCATACATGTGGATCTTTCTTAAAATATGATGACAAATCAAATCCATTGCCCTCTTAAATAAAAAAATGTGTTCAGATTTGGTTCATGACTTTTCTGCGTGCTCTGTCTGTTTTGATTTTGAAGCAATAAAAGTTTAAGCAAAGCAGTATGTTGTCTTTGTGTGTTTTACAAGTATTAACTGATTAAGTAGGCAATGCTCATGTGGGCTTCATATATGATTTAAAAAATGTATTCAGGGATTCTGCAGGTTTTATGAAAGAGTTTAGTAAGACCTTTTTGAAACAAGTAAATAAAATATAAGGACCAAATTGAAGGGAACACAATATGTCAATATATTCTCTAAACATACATGTTTAGGGAGCAGAAAATGAGTTGCATTAGCAACAGATTGAAAATACAAATTCAAACAGATTTCCATGTTTTTTTTTTTATTAATAACTAAAGTTTAAAATAAGATACACTGAAAAACAAAAATTACATATTAGTTTTCTGAGAAATTGATCAAGATGAAGTGAGTATATGATTAAAACAAGAACAAATATCTGCCAACAGGCTCAGAAAAATCAACTTAATTCAAAGTGAAAATTCACTTAACTTTCCTTTTTCTTGAAAAACAAGACTTCAGCTATCTTCATTTTGCATCTCAAGTTAATGTATCTTGATGTTTAGGCATCTGTACTAGAAAACAATGCAGAAATACTGAGGAAGATTGTTTTTTCTTTTCTTTTTTTTCTTTTCAGTGTATGCAACATTTAATACCATGAGTGTATCTACTCTGATTAAAGAGTTTTTTAAGGCCTTAATTTGTGGAAGGGTACATTAAGATTTTTAAGACCCACAGGAACCCCAAATCAAGGCCTTATGTAAAACAATGATAACATATAAGAGTAAGCTAGTAACAGATTATTCTAAAATGTAAAACCCTTTTTATGTATGTATTAATATATTGGCCAGGTATGTGATATACGTATTTTTGTTATCAAATGTTCAGGTGAATTTGAATTTGTTTTATAAAGTGTTTTAAAATTAGTGCATTTACTTTTGTACTTTTCTAAAGTAGATGACAGTGATTGAGCAGGTTGCTAAATGAATAAACTTCAATTGGCTTAGCATCGCTGGATCTCTAGCATGATGAAGATCAGATGTTTTGTAATTCTTCAAATGTTTCATCACCCACTACAGCTTTCCATCGGCCTCTGACCTGCGACCTTTACCCTGACAGGATGCGGACAACAGGACATCATCATCATCATCATCCTCTCTGGTGAGGAAGAGGAGGAGGAGAACGCTGATTAATGACTGGCCGCAGAGACTCGTGTCCTGCAGAGTTTCCTCCAGTGAAAAACTCCATCTCCTGTTGTCACTCACATTTGTTTAGAGCTGTTTTGGACCGTTTTGGCTTGTAAACGGTTCTTAGATCTGTGCAGATTTCTCAGGGAGCCGGGGGCTCTTAGTGCTTAATATTTGCCTAAATATCATATTTAGGCAAAATAATAAAAATGTACACATCTTCATTTTTTTCAAAAGTTTTCACCCCCCTGGCTTTTAATGCATCCTTTTTTCCTTCTAGAGCATCAGTGAGCGTTTGATTATTAAAAGAAGTTTAACAGTAGATCTAATGCTATAATTGCAAGTATAAAAATTTAAATAACATTACAGATATAAAATTGGTAATTTACCTAACAATGCCTTAGCAGTAAACAACAGCATGTGCATTTTCCTCATTTGAGACAAAGAGGACCATACTACCAATTAATTCAGTGTACAATGATTAGTGTACAATGATTTTGTACTGTTTAATAAAAAAAGAAATGAGAAAAGATTTGCGATATGTCCTCCGAAGTCCCGTTCTGAATCAAATGATTTGCGATACATGCTCTGAAACCCTGAACTGAATCAAAAGATTTGTGAACCTGCTCCGAAGTTCCGATCTAAATATTCTCGTTGAGCACGCCAAAGTCCCGATCTGAATAATGGTTCCTGAATTAAAAGATTTGCGAACCCACCCCGAAGTCCCGATCTGAATCAAATGATTTGCAAACCGGCTCAGAAGTTCTGCTCTGAATCAAATGATTCACAATATGCACTCTGAAGCCCCAAACTGAATCAAATTCACAAACCCTCTCTGAAGTTCCGATCTGAATCAAATGATTTGTGATAAGCGCTCTGAAGTCCTGATCTGAATAATAATTCACAAACCATTCAGATCTGAATCAAAAGATTCACAAACCTGTTCCGAAGTCCCGACCTACAGTAAATAAAATGATTCACGATACGTGCTCCGAAGTTCTGATCTAAATCATATGATTCGCAATACGCGTTCTGAAGTACCGATCTAAAATATTAAAAATGACTTCAGGAAGATGGAAGCATCATGATGTTATACAGAGATTGTTAGGTTTATTAGTAAAAATCTGTTGACTTTCGCAATCTTTGTTGTATTATGTGCCAGTGGTGACCATTCAAAAATGGGGATTTTTTTTCTCCAACGTTTGCAGGCCTGTAACTCAAGAAGTATTACAAATATATTAATGCCCTTTTAGATATTGGGTCTTAACAAACTTTCCTTTTGGCACCTTCATTTTTAAGGCGCTTTATGGTCTGGTTCCAGAGATATTGGAATTTCAATATGGCTACAGGATTAAATCGTTAAATTGTACATATTTTCAGTGTCAAAAACCAAATGTGGGTCACTTTGCATAAATATTGTAAGATTTACAAAACCTCGGACATTTTGATCCTCTGAGATGGACAATACACACACAGCGTATTAACATACAGACATGTGTTTCCACATCTTAGATTCATCTTTGAGAATGTGATGTATTGTATTGATTTGATCTCTGAATTGACTATGTAATTGGCAAAATACAAATTTACCTGATTGATAATAAATTGTTACACTTGATTTTATTCTGATTTACTCTGAGATTATTGACTCTAGTTGATTACGGTGTATCCTTGTTACCACATTTTCTGTGTCAGGTTAGTAACGGACTAAAATTCAGTTGAGATAAAGTATAGGGCACACCAACTGGATATAGAGAGCTGAGAAGAAATAAGGTACTCGAGGTGTGCTGTATGGGAACGTTAGCAAAACATTCTTTGAACATTTTTGTTAGCTGGGTAAACAATGCTGGAGGCTTCATCTTGAGTACCTTAGATCGCCACACTGGTGATCAAAACTTCTGAAGAAACTTTAAACATTGTTTACTCAAGTAATTTATCAGATTCTGTCTGACAATGGCAGAACTTGTTTTCTCCCTTTAAATCCTCGTACATTTACTGTATATAAGTCTATACCAAAGTAGCGTACATTTTCATTATACAACCAACTATATATTTAAACTGGGTTTTCTGCATTTTAGAACAATCCTGGCTTTACATTGTCATTGTTTAACATAAATATTTATTTAATTTATATATGAAACCTATTTAGTTGGTTAATATAACACAAAATTACATTTTGACAAAACAACATTTTAATAATGAACTTGTATTGTTTCAGACCAGATGTCATTCCAGCTGCTGCAGTGGGACACAGAGGTTTTAAAGTCGCAAAAATGCACGCAGAAATGCTTTAAGTCGTGAACCCAATTTCAACACATTTTTATTTAAGAGGGCAAGGGATTTTTTTAGGATCCTGTCGAATTCTTTTTTATATATTTTCATACAATACAATATCATATTTGGAGTTTCTTGACATTTTGAAATATTTTTCATCTCAATATTTCATCTCATCAAAAATTCGCTCACATGCAGTTTGTACCCATCAGCCTCAGAGCTCACAGAGAAAGACTCGTACAGAGAATAAGCCTTCTTCCCTTGAAAGTCCTCCAAATCTACTCTGAGGTTATATCGATATCTGCGCGTCAGCTGGTGAAGAAACTCTAATCCTGTACCAAAAAAAATTGAAAAGCTGAGAGAACAAGTATAATCTGCATTCATACTGCAGTTCAGATAAAATGTCCATGTTTTCCATGTCTTTGATTGTTAATTCTTTCTCTTTGTTTATTTATTTTTAGCTCAAATGACACAAAATCACTCACCCAGCCAGTATTCTCCTTCTTTATTGCCAAAACCCCATTTATAACTCTCCCATGGCCTAAAGAAATTCACTGTCCATTTGCCTGAGAATCACCTGAAACATTCAGAAATCATTCATCGCTTTCACACAACAATCATCATTTCACATCATTCATCGTTTAAAAAGATATTTAAGGTGTACAGCCTTTGTCAAGCTTTGTTTTGCAAAAAATGAAAATTCTGTGATTTATGAGTGATTTCAATGACTGTTTTCAAACTTATATAAAGAGGACAAATAAAAGAACTGAGCAATTATTTGAATAATAGCTTACTAGAAATTGTGGTGCATCTGATGATAAAATATCCTTCTGCAAGATAAAACACATTGAAACACGTACCGTCCAGTGTCCTCTGTCATTTTGTCCACCGGAGACCATCTCACAGTAGACCTGCACCGGTCCATCTATTGTGGTGATGGTGTACACACCACTGGAACTATATCCACTCAAATAAATATCAGAGCAGTCTTTGACAAGAAGATAATCTGGTTTGATCTCATCAGTGCCCACCAACACAGGAATCACCGCAGACAAACACAGCAACACCTGAGAGACACAAACTCAAGATCTGAGTCTGATGATCAACGTCTGACAAAATCACTCATATTCTCACATACAGAAACTCACAATCATGTTTGTGATCATCGCTTCAGACGTCCAGCTCAGAGGATCAGATGCACCTGAAATACAGTTCAGACAAATACAGTCACTTTATTAGAGCATGAACATGCATTCTGTCATTTTCTGAAGAAAGAAACCATATTACGTATGTATTTGCTGAGACCTGCATAATTATAAAACTCACCGTATGCGCTCAGAATTTTGTGAATGTTCAGGCAATGGATGCATATTTTTATATATTTCTGATCGTCAGGATCCTCCTCTTTATCTGACATTTACAAAGAAAACTTCTTTATAGGACAGTCATGGGTTGGATTCCATAAAAGGACAAGTTTTTGTTCACTTGGCAACCTGCTTTATTATCATCAGAGGAATAGAAAAGGAAATTTATTTCAACATCGATTTTATCAGATTGCAACCAACCCCTCAAGAAAAAATAAAAAAGTTAAAGGGCTAGTTCACCCAAAAATAAAAATGTTGTCATCATTTATTTACCCTCATGTTGTTCTAAACCTGTATGAGTTTCTTTCTTCTGTTGAACATAAAATATTTTGAAGAATGTTGGTAACCAAACAGATGTTGGTAGCCAATAGAACTGTCCCTTTAAGAAAGTCCTTATTGTCCATTCATTTATAAGTAAAAGTAAAGGTTTTCTTAGCTTAAGGTGTTTGCTGACATTTCCTGACGACTTTATGATATGTAGACATACAAAAAATGTTGGTTTGAGAAAATGTTGGTGAGAGAACGCACCCTGTTTATTTTCTTTATTTTACAAAAGCACATTGTTTTGTTGTTATTATGACTATACACAAGTAAAAGTAGACCATTACAGTTTCAAACGATCAAATGTAAAACTGTAACTTGAATGCAATGTAAGTCGCTTTGGATAAAAGCGTCTGCTAAATGCATAAATGTAAAATGTAAATGTAAACGATACCTTATTCTTATCTGTACGATCAAAACTGACAGGAGTATTTTTAGTTATTTTCGCGGTCATAAAGAAAATAGGAGACAGACCGCACTGGTGCGGGAATTCGACTCCAGGGGTTAAGGAAACATTCCATTTTATAATTTAGCAAACATTGTGGGAATGTTACTTTTGAATGTTCTCTTAACATTCTGAAATGAGTAGTAACATTTTAAAAACATTAGATGAATGTTCAGCTAAAATGATTCATGATTGATGTATTGCTACAGTCAGGTCCATAAATATTGGGACATCGACACAATTCTAACATTTTTGGCTCTATACACCACCACAATGGATTTCAAATGAAACGAACAAGATGTGCTTTAACTGCAGACTGTCAGCTTTAATTTGAGGGTATTTACATCCAAATCAGGTGAACGGTGTAGGAATTACAACAGTTTGCATATGTGCCTCCCACTTGTTAAGGGACCAAAAGTAATGGGACAGAATAATAATCATAAATCAAACTTTCACTTTTTAATACTTGGTTGCAAATCCTTTGCAGTCAATTACAGCCTGAAGTCTGGAACGCATAGACATCACCAGACGCTGGGCTTCATCCCTGGTGATGCTCTGCCAGGCCTCTACTGCAACCGTCTTCAGTTCCTGCTTGTTCTTGGGGCATTTTCCCTTCAGTTTTGTCTTCAGCAAGTGAAATGCATGCTCAATCGGATTCAGGTCAGGTGATTGACTTGGCCATTGCATAACAGTCCACTTCTTTCCCTTCAAAAACTCTTTGGTTGCTTTTGCAGCATGCTTTGGGTCATTGTCCATCTGCACTGTGAAGCGCCGTCCAATGAGTTCTGAAGCATTTGGCTGAATATGAGCAGATAATATTGCCCGAAACACTTCAGAATTCATCCTGCTGCTTTTGTCAGCAGTCACATCATCAATAAATACAAGAGAACCAGTTCCACTGGCAAGTTATTCTTTTTACTTTTGGATTTGAGAAATCTTCCAATACTTGGCCATCACCTCTTCATCTGTCAGTGGTGCTGCAGGTTCTCCCTCTGCCTTCTTGCTGTCTACAAGTCAGTAGTTCATTTTATTACTCTAATTAAGAAATGTAACAGGTTGGATTAGAGAATATTTAATTATGTGAAAAGAGTGTTATACTATGTGGAAAAAGCTGCAGCGTATTGAAATAGACATTGAATGATATTTTATGTCAAATGTTTGTAAAGTCATTTAGCCCACACCCATGAACCTTTCATGTTTAAAGCTTTACCTTGATTGAATTGTGTTTTTATACTTCATTTTTAGTTGCTGCCACGTTCTTGTTTCTTGTTTCTGTCTTTTTCTTTTTTTCCCCTTTTATAATTTTTTTTTTGTAGCCATGGGATACCATTAAAATGAATATTAGTTCAATAATTTACAGTTTTCACCTCTGATATTATAACAGTTATTAAGTTATTGACAGTTATTAAGAATTAAAGTCACGCATTGACGGAAGTATGCGCGCTGAAGTCTATTTGGCGGGAGCTGTTGCCATGGTGAATCGTAGTTTCGGAGCTCCACTGATCATGACTTTTCATAGTCGTGGTGCACGCGCTAAACTCAGAGTCAACCTTCTTAGAGTTGAGTAAACTAACACAATTCAGCTGTTCTGTAACCGAAAACTCTGAGTTTCCCATCTCAGAGTAAGTCAACTCTGAGTTCAAGTTTAAACTCAGAGTTGGTTGAACCTCCTTACTGAAACGGGCCCCAGAACAAGAGTTTTCAAACGTTTAGGTGAACTTTGAGTAAATATTAAGTAAAAGTGTATTTATAATAGTGCATTTACTTTAATCAGTTTTGTGTCCTTCTCATTTGCCTTCATTAAATTGTATTATATAAGCCATATCTCTGCGGTTTACATGTTAATTACTAAAGTTTTCTAAAGATGCCAGTGATTTGAGTGGGTACAAGACAAAGTGAAATGAACCAACTTCTCCTTCTGTGATGACTGACCCATGACTCGCTTAAAAATGATCAAGATAGGCTCACCATCGCTAGATCGCTGGCATGATGAACTTGAAGCACAACAATGACTCCACTTTTTCACAACAGATGTTTTGAAATTCTTCCAGTGTCATGAAATGTTGACATTTTGACCTAATGTCCAAGCAGCAAGAGGTGAACTTCAGTCATGTATTAACTGCTGAAAATATGTTAGGTCTATTTAACAGAAACACAGCAGACCAGGGCTGCGTTTCCCAAAAGCTTTGCAAGCTTAAGTACATCGTAGACCCATTGAAACCAATGTAGCTATGATCAACTTAGGCTGCGTTTACACTGGCAAAAAAATTTAAGTAAAAAAAAGGGGTTTTATAATAGTGCATTTACTTTTGTCAGTTTTGTACTTCTCATGAAATTGTATTATAAAAGCCTTATATCTGATGTTTACATGTTAGGCCTAATTGTTAAAGTTTTCTAAAGATGCCAGTGATTTAAGCAGGTGCAAAACAACGTGAAATGAACCAACTTCTCCTTCTGTGACAGCTGACCCATGACTCGCTGAAAAATGATCAAGATAGGCTCACCATCACAGATCGCTGGCATGATCAACTTGACGCACAACAATGATTCCACTTTTTCATAACAGATGTTTTGAAATTGTTTCAGTGCCTTGAAATGTCGCAATTTTTGACCTAATGTCCTTCGATCAAGAATTAACTGCTGAAAACAGGTTAAACACACCTAAACCTGTGCAGTCGCATGCACGAGTGAAATAAAGTCAGGTTTAAGGTCCAATTCTGTCAGTTTAATGGTCTTATCTGTGTATTTGTCTGCAGCTACTGGCATCCTTTATTACAAAATATGACTCAAAGTGTGTAAACACCCCTTTCTGTTATTGGGTTTGGCTGTTCTAGTCATTTCTATGAGGATAAATCTTAATACACATGCAACGACATTCTAAAGACAATGCACCTGTGTGCAAATTTTACTGAGTCTGATGTGGAAGTTTAAAAACTGTCTTGCAAGCAAAACATCTCTCTGGTTAAAATCCAGGTAAAAAAAATATTGTGGGAACATTATTTTTAAATGTTTCTAAAACATTGAAAAGTCTGTTTTTCTTGGCATAATTGTACTGTTATTTAAAGGTTACAAAAACGTTTCTTACAAAACTTTACACCTAAAATATTACATTATTTAAACACCTATTTTTAATATTCTAAGAATGTTGAGATATAATGAGATATAAAGGCTGTTTGTTACCAATAAAATGTAATCAGCATCAACAAAAGCCATCTTTGCTCTGAGGAGGAGGAACAGAAGCCGCTTCTGTCATGGCATTTATGTATATTTACTCAGACAATTTAATGCTGCTCAAATGTGGCATACATAAAGTTATACAAAATTTGCATAATGCTACGGAATTAATGTAGGTTAGAATAACATAAATTAATAAAATATATTATATAAACAAAGTTCAAAGTGCAAAGCTCTGATGCCTGAACTGAACTGCCTTTAATACTGGGGTCAGAGCATATCAGCTGTTATAAATATAAAAAACAGGAACTTTCTGTAAAAATAAAAAAACAGGAACATACAGAGGTTGCAAGATAAATTCATTATTGTTGATTAATGATATTGTAATCATGATTATTAATGTCAGTTAGTAGAATACATAAAAATTTTTCACGCCATATTCTTCTCAGACAAAACAAGCTGAGAGCTGCTTATGAATTAGTTCATTGCTGTTTAATGCATTAGAAATTCAGTAATTCACATTGGTTCTTTAAAGATGTTTTTACACAGCCGTGTAAATTCAGTGTAAAGATGCAAAGCTGCATAATAGCCAGACTAAATTATTCCTGCTCAGACCCACCTTAGACCCTACTGTTGCAGTTGCTGTGTAAATGCATTTGTGCCATCTTTGAGCAGCACTGTCTGTATAAAGCACCTAAATGCCACTTCAGAAGTGCTTCTGTCCCACCTTTGCCATGTAAATTTGACATCTTTAGTAGCATTAAAAACAAAATGGTTTTGCAAATTGGGAAAACATCATACACAGAATATGAGTGAAGGGCATTATTGCATGCTGTAATCTAAAGGTTGTGCAAAAAGGTACTGATAATCAGGAAGCAATATTCATAACAAGGCACATGTCCATAAAATGTACCATATCGCAGAGAGAGAGAGAGAGAGAGAGGTGTGTGTGTGTGTGTGTGTGTGTGTGTGTGTGTTGGTGGTGGTGGTGGTGTGTGTATATATGAACAGCATGGCCAACATCGCGGTCTAGCGGATCAAACGGGAGTTTAAAGAGGTCCTTAAAAGTGAAGAGGTGCATTTCACATGACAGCTGTCAATCATGTCAGTCATGTTTCATGAATTACACATGTGCATTTATTCATGTGAGATGAATCACACACACATGCAGCTGATCCGGACCGAACCCGATGCAGCTGTTTGGACTCGTGCATTGAGATAACGCAGTTTAATGTTAGAACGCACTTCTAATGCTCTCTGTGAATCCTTTTTGAGCTATTTCATTGACAAAATTTCTAAACTAAGGCCGCAGGCGATTCCTCCATACGTCGGCGCTTGTGTTTCTATCCAGCCGTTGACCTCTTGGGAAGTTTTTGATCCTATTTCGCGCCTCCATTTGACTGTTATTATCTCAAAACCTCCTTTTGCCCCCAGGATGTGATACATCCCCGGTTTCTTAAACTGGTAGTAGATTCTGTTGGCCCTGGTCTGCTATCCCTCTTAAACAAATGTTTACTAACTGGTTTGGTTCCGACATGTCTGAAAGTGGCTACTGTTACCCCTCTACTCAAGACGCCTTCTTTAGATACCTTGGATTTAAATAATTTTCGTCCAATATCTGTGGTTCCTTTTATCTCCAAGATTTTTGAAAAAGCTGTGTTTTGCCAACTTCAGTTATTTTTGAATAAGAATCATATCTCAGAGGTTTTTCAGTCAGATTTTAAGCCTTTCCACAGCACTGAATCTGCTCTTTTGAGAGTTTTAAATTACATTTATACAGCTACTGATGCAGGTGACTCTGTAATTCTGGTACTCCTAGACTTATCCACTGCATTCGATACTGTTGATCACACATTGCTCTTATCTAGATTACAATCCCATGTGGGGATAAAAGGCTCGGTCCTTAACTGGTTTAAGTCTTTTCTATCTGAGAGATACTTCTCCGTTAGGATTGGCAATTGTACCTCCTCTGCTGCCCCGCTCATATCTGGACTTCCCCAGGGCTCTATCTTGTCACCTTCGCTCTTCTCACTCTATTTGCTTCCTTTGGGCTCGATTCTAAGAAAGTTTGGAGTATCGTTCCATTTTTTTGCAGATGATAGTCAGATCTACCTGCCGATAAAAAGAAATGACCCCTCTGCTTTACTTACTCTACTGTCCTGTCTTGACAAGGTCAAACTTTGGCAATCTAATAATGTTTTACCTCTCAATGACTCTAAGACTGAGATTATAATCTTTGGTCCATCTGATAAAGCTGAGTTTAATAATTCTGTCCTGGGCAATTTGTCTGTTTTTAATTCAAACTGTGTACGTAATCTTGGTGTCCTCATTGATAGTCGCCTAACATTAGATAAACATGTATGCTCTGTCATTGCCTCTAGTTTCTCTCAGCTTCGTTCACTCTCCAAAATAAAAAAAAAATTGTCTGAAAAATCTCGTGAGACAGTTATGCACGCTTTCATAACTTCGCGTTTGGATTACTGCAATTCTCTATTTTACGGTATCTCTAAATCTCAGGTAGCTCGACTTCAATTGGTTCAAAATGTTGCAGCTAAATTTCTCAAAAATGGTCGCAAATATGACCACATCACCCCCATTTTGCGAGCCCTTCATTGGCTCCCAGTCCACTTCAGGATTGATTTTAAAATTATTTTATTTGTGTTTAAATGTCTACATAATCTTTCTCCAAAATACTTGTCTGATTTACTGTTTCCCTATAACCCTTCTAGAAGTTTAAGATCTAGCAACCTTAACTTACTGACTATCCCTTGCTCGAGGTTGAAACGTAGGGGGGACCGAGCCTTTTCGGTGGTGGGCCCTCGATTGTGGAATAGTTTGCCTGTACAACTTAGAATGGCCCCCTCTTTATCAGTTTTTAAATCTCTCCTTAAAACTCATTTGTTTTTCTTAGCCTTCAACATGTGTTAATTTGTTGATTATCATTTTTGTTTTAAATTGTGTGCCTGTTATATCAAGCAGTCTATTTTATTTTGGATTTTATATTGGACTTATTATTCTCCTCATGTACAGCACTTTGGTCAGCCTTTAGGCTGTTTTGAAGGTGCTTTAAAAATAAATAAACTAAACTAAACTAATGTGTGTTTGATTTGTCAGATGGGTGGTTTGGGGGAATGTTATGGTGTGTTTGTCCCGTCCAGGCCGAACCGCATTGCTAAATGAGTCCAAACCCGCCGAACCGAGTTTGGTCCCTTAAGCCCAAACAGTTGATGGTAACAACTGACTTCCATAGTATTTTTTCCATAATATGGAAGTCCGTGGCTACCGTCAACTGTCTGGTTGCCAGCATTTTTCAAAATATCTTCTTTTGTGAAACCCACCCATAACCCATACAATAATGGTGTGTCTGGGTGGCTGTAGGTTGTATATGTGACTTTATGGGTCAGTGTAGGCGGTATTAGTGAGTTTTTGGGTTGGTGTACGGGGTGTTAGTAGGGGTGTTAGTGAGTGTCTGGGTGTCTGTAGAGGGTGCTAGTGAATGTCTGTAGAGGGTGTAGTGAGTGTAGGGATGTTACTGAGTGTGTCTTGGTGGGTGTTAGTGTATGGGTTATGGGTGGGTTTTACATTGCTGGTGGGTGTGGGAGTAAGTGCAGGGTACAGGTGGGTATATCGATGTGGGAGAAGTGGTTTGGGTGAGAATTAGTTGATGTGAGTGGTGTGTAGGGGTGTGGATGGGTGTAGAGGGTATAGGAGGGTGTATGGGTGTGGGTTGGGTGAGGAAAGTGTGGTGGCAAGAGTGGGTTTGTGGGATGTGGGTTGTGAGTGTATGGCTGTGGGAGGTTTGGGTGAGGGGGTGTCCATGAGGAATAGTGGGTGTATGTGTAGCAGTCTAGGTTGGGGGGATTGTAGATGTAGGTGTGTCACAGTGCAGCTCTTTTCATGTAGTGATGCTGTTTCTGTGTGACTGTCAGTCTGTTCTCTCCCCTCACTCACCCCCAACACCCACTCCAACACACACAACCTACACTTTCAGATATTTGCTACTGTCAGCCATGCTTTTGAGAATTGTGTTTAACAGTAAGTGGGAAACCTAGTTTTGAGCAATGGAAGTGTTGACTTGTGATTACTTTAGCCTGGAAATTTGCCAGGAGTCGACAACAACATGTCTTGCCTTAACTGTAAAACTGTCAGAACAGAGAAAATATGTGAGATTACATTCTCTATAACAAGTAGTTTTTAATTATTTTACAAACTTCAACATCACACAATTTATTTTGTAACTTTGGTGCTTGTGTTTATAGTTTTAAAAGAATTCCATTCTTGGAAATAACTGAAGTATATGTAAAATAGTACAAAGTGTTAAAGAAAACAAAGAAAATGATCATCTGTACATACTAAACGTCCTCAATCAGTTTTCAATGACTCAAACATTCCAGAAGCTATTCAATATATTGCCAGTGTGTATATATCATATGTTATCTGTAAGGCAATATATGTAATTTTCACACACGTACATTGTCTGGGTAGATAGAAATGTTTTTGTAACCATTGTGTAACTGAGTGATACCCAAAAGTCACACTTGATTCCATTCTTATTAAGAGCCAATCAAAAATATTGATGTAGTCTGATAAAATAAAATATGCTAAATGTAAATGTTTGAAGGGTTGCAACTCAAAACTTGTGCATTTTCTTATTTTAATTATTACTATTAAGTCCTTTTTATCTGGGTTAGTCACAGTGAGATTTAAATGTATTTTACAAGAGAGACATGCTGACTAAAGGCTGGTATTGGAACCAGACAGCATAAAAATACTTTAAAACAATTATGTACAATTACAATACATAAAAGTACATCAAATAAGGGTAGAAAAGAACAAAACAATATTTTTTTAACAATTACAGTCAAGTCATTTGAATTCATTGGTCTTAACAATAGTTTTTAACTTTGTTATTATGAATAATTCGATTTTTAGAAGTTGTAAATGAAACAAAGTTCATTGAAGTATGTTTTGCAAAAAAAGACCAATTCAGTGTTTCTACTTCAAAATTTCATGTTTAATTGAATGTGTTACTTGCAGTTTCTTTGTAATTATTTGCGAAATTTACTAGAAATTTCTGAGTGAAAATTGTTTCTACATTAACATCAATGTCAAGTTAAAGATTTTTGAATTTGTGCATGTGAAAAAGTCATCAGAACCTGGTTGTAACAAACCCCTTAGGCTAAAAAAAAATACAAATCATCACTGAGGGCTTTCTTAACTAGGAGTCCGTTGCAGTTGGTTGTTGAAGATGATAAAGCAGATTGGCAAAGAAAATGTGAAATGAACAAAAACCTCTCCTTTTATGGCATTGAACCCATGACTAGTCTAGCAAAGATATTAAGTTTTTTTTTTGTTTTGTTTTTTGTAAATATCAGATGAAGAGGAGGATCCTGACGATCGGAAAGATATATAAAGACACATCTGTCGTCTGAACATTCACAAGATTCTCAGCTCATACGGTGAGTTTTATAATTATGCAGGTCTCAGCAAATATATCATATGGGTTCTTTCTTCAGATAATAACAGAATGCATGTTCATGCTCTAATAAAGAGACTGTATTTGTCTGAACTGTATTTCAGGTGCATCAGCTGGACGTCTGAAGCGATGATCACAAACATGATTGTGAGTTTCTCTATGTGAGAATATGAGTGTGATTTTGTCAGACGTTGATCATCAGACTCAGATCTTGAGTTTGTGTCTCTCAGGTGTTGCTGTGTTTGTCTGCGCTGTTTCCCGTGTTGATGGGCACTGATGTGGTCAAGTCAGATTGTAGTCCTACCACTGACTGCTCTAATGTTAATGCGTATAAGAGTGGCGTGTACACCATCACCACAATAGATGGACCGGTGCAGGTCTACTGTGACGTGGTGACCGGTAAACAAAATGACCAAGCACAATGGACAGTAAGCATTTCAATGTGTTTTATCTTTGCAAAAGGACACTTTGTTATCAGATGCACCCCAGTGTGAATGACACCATGTTTTCTAGTAACTTAAACTACAATAAACTATTATACATATAGTCACTTGGTGCTTTATTTGTGCTCTTTATATCTGAGCATGAAGACAAAAGAGGGATGATTGAATGATGTGAAATGATGTGATGTGTGAAAGTGATGAATGATTTCTGAATGTTTCAGGTGATTCTCAGGCGAATGGACGGCAGTGTGAATTTCTTTAGGCCCTGGGAGAGTTATAAAAAGGGTTTTGGTAATAAAGAAGGAGAATACTGGCTTGGTGAGTTTTTTGAGATGTTTTTGGGCTAAAAAAAGGCAAACAAAGAAAGAATTAACAATCAAAGACACATAAAACTTGGACATTTAATCAGGACTTCAGTATAAATAAATATCATATTATTGTAGATTATATACTGTATATGTGCTTTGAGTTATTAAACCAGTTTCATTTCATGTTTTTAACAGGCATAGAGAACATTTATCAGCTGACGCGCAGATATGGGTATAAACTCCGAGTAGATGTGGAGGATTTTGAAGGGATGAAGTCTTTCGCTGAGTACCAGACTTTCTATGTGGGCTCTCAGGCTGATGGGTACAAACTGTTTGTGAATGGCTTTGTAGATGGAGGAGCAGGTGAAACAAACTACATTCATTTAATCTTTTGATTTCTGATTTTGTGACCATAACGATGAATTTAAACAAATAAAATTACAATACAGGCGTATTAAAAGGAAGAGAATGTTTTAAACTACAATGGTCAATCTAATGCTTTTAAAAATAGTTATTATATTTAAATAACTTATTTTATTTTAGATGTCTAAATGAAAAAGTTTTTATAATGAAGGTTTCTCTTTTCTGCAGGTGACTCTTTGGGTCAACAAAATGGAATGAAGTTCTCCACCTTTGACAAAAACCAAGACCCTTCAAATGAGAACTGTGCTAAAAAATACTTTCTAGGAGGGTTTTGGTATTTTTCGTCTAAAAACGGTTGTTATTACACAAACCCTACTGGTCTGTATTTGTGGGCTAAAGATCATGATGGCAGTTTTAATATTGGGACCACCTGGAAGACCTGGAAGAACAACTGGAATTCTCTGAAGTCCATCACCATGAAGATCATACGTGTGATGTAGAGCAGGGCTTACAAACGCTTCACTGCAGCTTGTGCATGTATCCACAATGTTTATGCATACATGTGGATATTTCTTAAAATATGATGACAAACACGTCCCCTGACTTTTCAGTGATAAATAAATGAAATCCCCCAAAATAAAAGGCATCATTTTATAACCAAACATTTTATTGAATTATCTGAAATTGTTTCACTCTTGCACATGAAAAAACTATATATATCTATATATATATTTTTTTTTACAGGTGCCTGTAAAGTGTGTTTACATAAAATGGGTTTTATTACATAAAAAGTTTTTCTGCATGCTTTTCTGCCATCTGACAAGCATCTGGTTTGTCTGCTCCAACTTGTTTGATTTTGAAGCAATAAAAGCAATATTATCAAAGAAATTTGTTTTTGTGTGTTGTGAATGTTGGCCAACTAAATAGGTAATACTCATGTGGGCTTCATATATGAATAAGGATTTTTTCCTTTCTTTTTTTCTTTAATGTGTATCTGATTCTGTTTGAATCAGAATCAGAATAACGTTTATTGCCAAGTACTGTATGTATACATGTACGAGGAATTTGGAAAATTGGTGATTGACAAAGACAACAGAAAAACAAGAATTTATACTAGAATAATGAGGTAAACAATTAAAAATAAGACAAATAAAAACTGTACAATAAGAGCAAGAAAAGCATTTAGGAAGATAAAAATATAAAATACAAAATAAACATTATTAACATTAACTCTACATTTGTCCAGAATATGTAAAGTGGGCCAGTGCAAATGCTGACAGCCTGAGGTTTGAGAATATAGCAGCCTGAGTTGTGTGTGTTAATGTAACACATGTGAAAACAACACGTGTGCGTATGTTTTTTTTTGTTTTTTTTATGTGAAGTGTAATGTCCATGGGCGTGAGTTTGAAGCCCTGATGAGTTACAAGTATTGTTGATAAGGGCATTTGCGAATAGAAATAAACAGTTTTTGTGGTGTGAGGTCCTGGTCCTGATGGACTGCAGTCTTCTGCC
Source organism: Schizothorax lantsangensis (assembly GCA_027422415.1). NCBI lineage: Eukaryota > Metazoa > Chordata > Actinopteri > Cypriniformes > Cyprinidae > Schizothorax > Schizothorax lantsangensis. The sequence continues at coordinate 1,252,687 of CM049861.1, read as the reverse complement.
AGATGAGAGAGTTTCAAAAAGTTTGTGTCCAGGGTGAGAAGTTTCAGCCACGATCTTAACCGCCTGCTTCAGGGTCCTGGAGGGATGGTCTATGGTCTACGCCCCTGACCTTTGTCAGATTTTATGGCCTCGACATGCGGGTCACTCCAGGCTCTTCCGTCCTCTCGCCCTACATGTTCTCCGCAGGGAAACACATTGGGCAGGGACTTGGAAGCCTGGCGGCGTGGGTATCTCGTTCCCCTAGTGTTTTCGGACGCAGCTCGAGTTCCTGAAGAGGAACGCCTCAGGTTACGTATGTAATCCTGGTTCCTCGAGGGAACGAGATGCTGGGTCTCGAAGCCATACTTCTGGCATCCCTGCAGGCGCTTGCTTCATTCCTAGAAGCTGACGCCAGTTTCACCACACGTGCTTTTATACCAGCTGGTCATTACGTCACCCCGTCCATGACGTCACACCCATCCATTGGATAGATTGCACACGTTATTCAGAGCTGCTCACGCTGAAGGTGTTCCCCTAGCGTTTTCAGACGCAGCGTATCATTCCCTCGAGGAACCAGGGTTACATACTGTACGTAACCTGAGGCATTTTCAAACGTTTAGGTTAACTTTGAGTAAATATAAAGTAAAAGTGTTTATATAATAGTGCATTTACTTTAATCAGTTTTGTGTCCTTCTCATTTTCCATCATTAAATTGTATTTTATAAGCCATATCTCTGCTGTTTACATGTTAATTACTAAAGTTTTCTAAAGATGCCAGTGATTTGAACGGGTGCAAGACAAAGCAAAATGAACCAACTTCTCCTTCTGTGATGACTGACCCATGACCAGGGGCGCATTAATGCACGGGCTTCAAGGGGCTGAAGCCCAGGGGCCTACACTGGAAAGGGGGCCCACTGGCTGCAAGGAAATTATATTTTTCGAATAATTATTTATATGGGAGTTTGCAGCAGTGACAACAGCATTCTGTAAACAAACTCACACACTAATGTTTAGCATTGCCCTGGTTTTATATAGTGAATGATTCAGTTTAGGTTCCCCCCACACAGTTTGTGTAGTTGGTAGGTTCCACCGATATACTGTGAACGCACATACAGGTGCATCTCAATAAATTAGATTGTCGTGGAAAAGTTAATTTATTTCAATAATTCAACTCAAATTATGAAACTTGTGTATTAAATAAATTCAATGCACACAAACTGAAGTAATTTAAGTCTTTGGTTCTTTTAATTGTGATGATTTAGGCTCACATTTAACAAAAATCCACCAATTCACTATCTCAACAAATTAGAATATGGTGACATGCCAATCAGCTAATCAACTCAAAACCTAAGCCTTCAAAATGGTCTCTCAGTTTGGTTCACTAGGCTACACAATCATGGGGAAGACTGCTGATCTGACAGTTGTCCATAAGACAATCATTGACACCCTTCGCAAGGAGGGTAAGCCAGAAACATTAATTGCCAAAGAAGCTGGCTGTTCACAGAGTGCTGTATCCAAGCATGTTAACAGAAAGTTGAGTGGAAGGAAAAAGTGTGGAAAAAAAAGATGCACAACCAACCGAGAGAACCGCAGCCCTATGAAGATTGTCAAGCAAAATAGATTCAAGAATTTGGGTGAACTTCACAAGGAATGGACTGAGGCTGGGGTCAAGACATCAAGAGCCACCACACACAGACGTGTCAAGGAATTTGGCTACAGTTGTCGTATTCCTCTTGTTAAGCCACTCCTGAACCACAGACAACATCAGAGGCATCTTACCTGGGCTAAGGAGAAGAAGAACTGGACTGTTGCCCAGTGGTCCAAAGTCCTCTTTTCAGATGAGAGCAAGTTTTGTATTTCATTTGGAAACCAAGGTCCTAGAGTCCGGAGGAAGGGTGGAGAAGCTCATAGCCCAAGTTGCATGAAGTCCAGTGTTAAGTTTCCACAGTCTGTGATGATTTGGGGTGCAATGTCATCTGCTGGTGTTGGTCCATTGTGATTTTGAAAACCAGCGTCACTGCACCCGTTTACCAAGAAATTTTGGAGCACTTCATGCTTCCTTCTGCTGACCAGCTTTTTAAAGATGCTGATTTCATTTTCCAGCAGGATTTGGCACCTGCCCACACTGCCAAAAGCACCAAAAGCTGGTTAAATGACCATGGTGTTACTGTGCTTGATTGGCAGAATTAGAGAATCTATGGGGTATTGTCAAGAGGAAGATGAGAGACACCAGACCCAACAATGCAGATGAGCTGAAGGCCACTGTCAAAGAAACCTGGGCTTCCATACCACCTCAGCAGTGACACAAACTGATCACCTCCATGCCACGCCGAATTGAGACAGTAATTAAAGCAGAAGGAGCCTCTGCCAAGTATTGAGTACATATACAGTAAATGAACATACTTTCCAGAAGGCCAACAATTCACTAAAAATGTTTTTTTATTGGTCTTATGAAGTATTCTAATTTGTTGAGATAGTGAATTGGTGGGTTTTTGTTAAATGTGAGCCTAAATCATCACAATTAAAAGAACCAAAGACTTAAACTACTTCAGTCTGTGTGCATTGAATTTATTTAATACACGAGTTTCACAATTTGAGTTGAATTACTGAAATAAATGAACTTTTCCACGACATGCTAATTTGTTGAGATGTACCTGTATAATTTGTGTAATATTTTAGATCCGTTCATTAGGGGGCGCTGCTGCATCTGAATTCCCCTCACACTGGTTGATGGCACACCTGTGTACAATAAAAAAAATTGTTGTATGATTTTAAAAAGGGAGAGGGGAAGGATAAGGGACATTTGCCTGATAATTGACTGTTAAAGACACTTATGAGCCTAGCTTGAGTCTGCGGGGTTCACAGAGAGAAAGAAAGGGGACTGTTTTGTGGCATTTGTGACTGGTTCACCGAAGAAAGAGAGACTGAAAATAGGTGGACACCTGCAGGCCTCTTGGAAACCTCTAAACAATACTTTCGTTGAGAACTATATGTAGATTTTACCCTGATAAAAATGTTGTTTTTAAAGAGAAGGCAGAGTAAGAAATATCGACTGGTAAGATTAATTTATGGCGTTACTAAGCAAATGTATCGCATTACTATTTATTAATAATAGATGTTGTGTAATATTGTGTATTGTCTAAAAATATCAATGATTTCTTTCTTTTCACCTGAAGACTTGAATTGTGATCATGTGTCTTATGTTGATATAATGTATTTTAATGAATAAAGGATGAGAATAATTTAAAATATTGTATTATATTGTATGTTGTTTAATGGAAATATGTTTATTATATGGCTTCCAATAAATAGACTTGAAATGTAATTTCTTGTGACTGCTCTGTACAATGATTATATTTTATTTTTAGTGACTATTAGTGTTACACAAGCCCAATAGAATAAAACCGTAACTGACTGTGCTAATAATGCTGTCCACTGACTTTACTCTCGTTATATAATTGGCTCACGTGATCCAAGTGTTAACTTAAGTGTTAGCCCATGATAAGAAATTTGGATTTGTTTGATTTTAAACTTATTTAGCACAGACGTTGCTGCTGAGACACGTATAGATGAGTAGATTTGAGTCTGTACCTAACATTTGGAACGCTGCTAATGTACTTCTCTTATCTAAAGGTGGAGACCCTTTGGAGTTGTACAATTATCATCATATGTCAAAACATTCAGTTCTAGCTCCTTAAATCCCAGGTAAATTTGCACCAGGTTTTAGCTGAAAATATTTGATTTGCCTCTCAGTTACTGGTCATAGTACCGTTACTACTGCTATGGTTGTGACAAATGATCTTATTAGTGCTTTGGACAGAAAACTAATGGTGTTCCCCACAGTTCCATTTTGGGGCCAGTTTTGTTTTCTGTTTTTATAAATTATGTTGGAAAGGATATCAAAGCAAAATTATGCCTGTATGCAGATGATTCTGTTATTTATACATATGCTTATTCCATAGTACAAGCAGTGCAGGAACTTCATATTGAAATTAATTAATTGCTACCTGCTCTGTTGAGTTATACATATTGATGAAAATTAGGCAGAAAACCACTGAGACTGAACATAGAAAAGATTACTTAAACATAAAGAATAAAGAGAAAAAAAGAAACAGACAAAAGCCAAGAAGTAACAAAAAGAATAAGACTTATATTCATTGTATGTTAAATAAAATCTATATTGACAATATAACTACTTTATTTGTGTTAAATTGATATTTTTTCCCATTAAATCCCAGGATACCTCTTTAATGTACAGTATGGTGGGAACATGCAGATTTTGCAACACATTAAATTTCTCAAATTCAATTAAATATGTATTTTTTAAACAAAAATGTAACAGTGCACAAACTGCACATAAAGTAGTTAAAAAAATCATCAATATTTATTCAAACATGCATATATAATTATATGCTCCTCTTTAGTGTTTTTAAAATAGCTAAGTAAGGAACTGTGAACACTGGATAACTTGTGACTATAATAAGTGACATTGAATAAGCTGTTTTATTTGACGTCTTTCAGTTGAAACACTGATTGAGCGAATGAGACATGATTCATTTCAGTAAATTGTACTGTATTTTTCAACACCTTCTGATGATCATTTATGTTTATTGCGCGCTGTAACTCGTATTAAAGTGGAAGAGACTCGCGCTCCACGCTGCCGCTTGAACTGAAGCTGCTACAGCAATCTGTCACGCTACATTCAAGTGCGTCAAAAGGGCACATATTGTTTTCCACTTACTGTTGTATACATTTTCATTTTACAAACAACTATATATTTAAACTGGGTTTTCTGCGTTTTAGAATAATCCGGGTTTGTTCTCATTTACATTACCATTATGTTTTACATAAACTATTTTCTTAATTTAAATATGAAACCTATTTATTTGGTTAATATAATACAAAGCAACCACAAAAATAACATTTTGATAATAAACTTGTATTGCTTCAGACAGATGTAATTCCAGCTGCTGCAGTGGGACACAGAGGTTCTGCTGGTGCAGAAGAGCATGAAGAAATGCTTCATGTCAGGAACCCAATTTCAACACATTTTTATTTAAGAGGGCAAGGGATTTTTCAGGAGTCAAATTATTTTTTATTTATATATTTTTATACAAGACAATATGAGTGAAACTATTTCATATTTGAGGTTTCTTGACCTTTTGAAATATTTTTCATTATTAAAAATTCAAGGGACATGTTTGCCATCATATTTTAAGAAAGATCCACATGTATGCATAACAGTTGTGGATCTGCGCACAAGCTGCAGTGAAGCACATATAAAGGATAGAAACCCCTGCTCTACTTCACACGTCTGATCTTCATGGTGATGGACTTCAGAGAATTATAGTTGTTCTTCCAGGTCTTCCAGGTGACTCCAGTAGTCATTACTGTACCCTCTTTCTCCCACAAATAGTGACCAGTAGGGTTTGTGTAATAACAATTGTTGTACCAAAACCCTCCTCCAAAGTATATCTTAGCACAGTTGCCTCCTGAATTATCTTGGTCTTTGTCAAAGGTGGAGAACTTCATTCCATTGTGATAACTCAAAGAGTCACCTGCAGAAAGGAGAAACTTTCATTATAGGCACTTTCAAATATATAGGCAATTTTCAAAATAAAATGACTTTTTTTAAATAAATAATATAAAATATAAAAGCATTAGTTTAAATATTATGGTTTAAAAGTCCTTTTAAAACTCCTTCATTTTATATTATATATTATTTTATTTGATAAAATTCTTCTTTATGGAAAATTAAACGTCTGTAGTTTGTTTCACCTGCTCCTCCATCTACAAAGCCGCTCACATGTAGTTTGTACCCATCAGCCTCAGAGCTCACAGAGAACGACTTGTACAGAGCGTAAGCCTTCTTCCCTTCAAAGTCCTCCACATCTACTCTGAGTCTATAGTGATGCCTGCGCGTCAGCTGGTGAACAAACTCTACACCTGTTAAAAACATGAAATGAAACCGGTGTAATAACTTTAATAACAAATATACATTTATCAGACGCTTTTATCCAAAGCGACTTACAGTGCATTCAGGCTATACATTTTTTATCAGTATGTGTGTTCACTGGGATTTGAACCCACAACCTTTTGCGCTGCTAACGCAATGCCCTACCACTGAGCCACAGGATCACATATAAGCAGTATTTATACTGCAGTCCTGATTGAATGTCTGTGTTTTCCATGTCTTTGATTGAGTCTTTCTCTGTTTGCCTTTTTAAGCCCAAAACATCACAAAATCACTCACCCAGCCAGTGTTCACCTTCTTTATTACCAAAACCCCATTTATAACTCCTCCACGGCCTATAGAAATTCAACTCGCCGTCCATTCTCCTGACAATCATCTGAAACATTCAGAAATCATTCATCACTTTGACACATCACATCATTTCACATCATTCATCTTTTAAAAAGACGTTTAAGGTGTACAGCCTTTAACAAGCTTCATTTTGCAACAAATTCTTTTGAGTGATTTATGAGTGATTTCAATGACTGTTCTTCAAACACAAATAAAAGAACTGAATAATAGTTTATTTGAAATCATGGTGTCATTCACACTGGAGTGCATCTGATAATAAAATATCCTTTTGCAAGATAAAATACATTGAAACGCTTACTGTCCAGTGTCCCTGGTCATTTTGTCCACCGGAGACCATCTCACAGTAGACCTGCACCGGTCCATCTATTGTGGTGATGGTGTACACACCACTGGTACGATATCCACTCGAATAAATATCAGAGCAGTCTTTGATGCCAAAAAAATCTAATTTGACCTCTTCAGTCCCCATCAAGACGGGAAACAGCGCAGACAAACACAGCAACACCTGAGAGACACAAACTCAAGATCTGAGTCTGATGATCAACGTCTGACAAAATCACACTAATATTTTCACATACAGAAACTCACAATCATGTTTGTGATCATCGCTTCAGACGTCTTTATTAGAGCATGAACATGCATTCTGTTATTATCTGAAGAAAGAAAATATTTTATATATTTGCTGAGACCTGCATAATTATAAAACTCATCATATGTCCTGAGAGTCTTGTGAATGTTCAGGCGATGGATACGTCTTTTTATCTATTTCTGATCGTCAGGATCCTCCTCTTTATCTGACATTTATAAAAAAACAAAAACTTTATAGGACAGTCATGGGTTGGATTCCATAAAAGGACAAGTTTTTGTTCAGTTGGCAACCTGCTTTATCATCATCAGAGGAACTGAAAAGGACATTTATTTCAACATTGATTTTATTTAATTGCAACAACCCCCGCAAGAAAACAGTTAAAGGGCTAGTTCACCCAAAAATTAAATTTTGTCATCATTTATTTACCCTCATGTTGTTCCAAACCTGTATGAGTTTCTTTCTTTTGTTGAACATAAAATACGTTTTTAACAATTGTTGTTAGCCAATAGAACTATCCCTTGAAAGCCGTTATTGTTCATTCATTTATAAGTAAAAGTAAACATTTTCTTAGCTTAAGTGTTTGCTGACTTTTCCTGATAACTTTGTGATAACTTCATCTCTCCACAAGTTCTGAATCTGGGTGTGGTGTTTGATAACTCCTTAAAATTTGATAAATTAGTGTAAATCTTCCATCTTCGTTCTCTTTCTAAAATCAAGGAATTTCTCTCTAAAACCTCTCTAGAGGTTGCTATCCATGCCTTTACTACGTCTCAGTTGGATTATTGCAACTCCCTATATTTTGATATATCAAAGTCTCAAATCTCTCGGGTACAAGTAGTCCAAAATGCTGCAGCTAGATTCCTGAAGGGGTGTAACAAGTTTGATCATGCCTCTCCCCTCTTGAGATCATTGCATTGGCTACCAGTTCATTATCGAATTGAGTTTAAAATCTTGCTACTTGTCTATAAATCACTCAACAATCAAGCTCTTCTTTATTTGTCTGATTTAGTCCACCCCTACACTCCGGCGAGGGCACTAAGAATGGCTTCCACTTTATCTGAGTTCAAGCCATATCTTAAAACCCATCTCTTCTCTTTGGCTTTTAATATGTAGCAACATGTGGCTTTTGATTGGTTTTAATTTGTTAACTGATTTTCTCTTTGATGTATTTTACTGTTTGTTGCGCAGCACTTTGGTTGGCCTTGTTCAGTGCTTAAACATGCTCTAGAAATAAAACTGAAATTGATAATATGCAGACATTATTAACATGATGTTGGTGACTGTAATTGAACATCATTGCAATGACATGCTGTTGGCTTGCGGTTAATGCTGTTGAACTGAAGGTACGAAGCAAACTATGTTTAAATATAGTTATTAAGAATAATCGCCAGTGAAGAAACCAAGAGAAACTGCTGAACTGCTGGGTCTGTATTACTTACTATCGGAGAAAGCGTAACGGCTAACTTGGATAACGTGTGCCTTTATAATCAATCACACACTATAGCCTTGACATCATTGAATTTCAGAGTTGTGTGACACTAAGTCACCGTTTCAGGAAAATAGTTTGTCAATAATGCAAAAGGACAGTAACAAAGAGTCATTTTCAGTTAAAGACAATTCATTGATGATTCAGTGATGTCAGTAGAGTGTAAATGTACAAAGAGAGAAAAAAGTTGTGCCATTATCAGACAGAATCTGATAAGTTTCTTAAGAAAACAACAGGATGTTTGAAGTTTCTTCAGAGGTTTTGATCACCAGTGTAGCAATCTGGTACCCAAGATGAAGCCTGCAGCATTATTTACTCAGCTAACAAAAATATTCTAAAAATGTTTTGCTGATGTTCCAGTTAAGTTATTAAAATGTTGACTCAACACTTAAAACAGAACATTAAGGAAACATTCCATTGTATCATTTTGCAAACATTATAGGAATGTTACGTTTGAAAGTTCTCTGAACATTCTGAAACAAGTAGTAACATTTAAAAAACATTAGATGAATGTTTCGCTAAAATGATTAAGGAAAAAAATAAACCATGAACGATGTATTGCTAAATAATGTTGCTAAAATTTTGAGAACTTCATGAAAGAGCAGAGAACTTTGAACAAACATTCAGCTTAATGTTAGTGGAAGAACATTTGTTCATAACTTTGAGAGAACCTTCTGAGAACATTCCCTGTTAGCTGGGTACTCTTAAACTCTTAATACTTAATACTCTTAAACACCAGAACTAGTGTTTTCAAATGTTTAGGTGAATTATGAGTAGATATTAAGTTAAAAAAGTGTTTTTATAATACTGTTTATAGTGTTTTATTAAAAAAAAAAACATTTGTCAGTTTTGTGTACTTCTCATTTGCCATCATTAAATTGTATTATATAAGCCGTATCTCTGCTGTTTACCAGAATCAGAAAGTTTACATGTTAATTACTAAAGTTTTCTAAAGATGCCAGTCATTTGAGCGGGTGAAAAACAAAGTGAACCAACTTCTCCTTCTGTGATAACTGACCAATGACTCGCTGAAAAATGATCAAGATAGGCTCACCATCGCTCGACCGCTGGCATGATGAAGCACAACAGTGACTCTGCTTTTCATAACAGATGTTATGAAATACTTTCAGTGCCATGAAATGTTGCAATTCTTGACCTGATGTCCAAGCAGCAACAGGTGAACTTCAGTCATGAATTAACTACTGAAATACGTTAAGTGTATTAACAGAAACACAGCAGACCAGACCTGATCCCTAAGAGCAGTCACATTCAGTCAGTTCGGTCTAATCTGTTTATTTGTCTACATTTACTGGAATCATTTATTACAAAATATGGCTAAAAGTATGTTAATGTTTCTGTTAATGTGTCTGGATATGTTCTATCATTCCTATGAGGATAAATCTTACGCAATGACTTTCTATTGAGAATCAGACACCTGTGTACAAAGAAATATAGATATTTTTGATTGATTCTGTGTGCAAGTTTAAAAACTGTCCTGCAAGCAAAGTATCTCTCTGGTGACATTCCAGGTAACACATTTAGATTATTAAAACATTGTGGGAACATTGCTTTGAAATGTTTCTAAAACACTGAAATGTCCAGTTTTATTAGCGTGATTGTAACGTTATTTAAAGTTTACAAGAATGTTTCTAACTTTTCCACCCAAAATATTACATTATTTCAAACACCTTTTTTTTTTTATTCTAATAACTTTAAAATGTCCAGTTTTCTTGTTGTGGTTAAAATGTTATTTAAAGGTTTCCTAAAAAGTAAAAATAACATCATAAGGACGTTCAGAGAATGTTGATCTTAGAATGTTTTCTCTCAATGTTATAAGACCATATATTATATATCAATAAAGTTATAAGAATATTATGTAAACATTAACATTTATATAATCCCTGCTGAATAATGAGACTCTTAACAATAAGATTTAATTAAAGCTATCTTTATATTGCAATGGTGGAACAGAAGCCGCTTCTGGCATGGCATTTATGTTTATTTTCACAGATGCGTGCTCAAATGTGGCATAAATATATTTATACAACAATTGCATTATGAAATCAATGTAGTTTTTAATTATATAACGTAGCCTATATAAAATATAAATAAGGAAAATGATAAAAACTAAGTTTAAGGACCTCTCCTGGACCAACAACACTGCAGCACTAGCCAAGAAAGCACAACAGCGTCTCTACTTCCTCCGCAAACTCAGAAGAGCCAGAGCCCCGGCCCCCATCATGTGCACCTTCTACAGAGGCACCATCGAGAGCATTCTGACTAGCTGCATCACTGTGTGGTATGGCGCCTGCAACGCGTCCTGCCGCAAGTCCCTTCAACGGATAGTGAGAGCAGCTGAGAAGATCGTTGGTGTCTCTCTCCCCTCCCTCCAGGACATCTACAGCACCCGTCTCACCCGCAAAGCCCTCTGCATTGCAGGTGATCCCACCCACCCGACACACAGCTTCTTCAGTCTGCTACCATCAGGGAGGAGACTGAGGAGTCTCCAGGCGAGGACAAACAGACTGAAGGACAGCTTCATCCACCAGGCTGTCAGGAAGCTGAACTCCCTCCCGTCCTTGCCCCCCCTCCCCTCTCTTACCCCACGCAACACTGAACTCTGACCCCCACCACCACCACCCACCCGAACACACACACACACACACACACACTCACACTCACACTCACACTGAGACAAGCACCGGTCACTTGTACAGCATTGGACTGACCTCATTCAACTACCTCTTCTGACAGTCTGAATAAAGACTGCTCCTTGTCACTTTAAATAGTCTTGATAAGCTCTTTGCACTACACCATTTATATTCTGCACTGTTTGTTTGTTTGTTTGTTTATTTCACTGATTTGCACTATCTGCCATGTGCCTTATGCCACTTTATCCATTTTTTTATATTATTATTTTTAATTTTTTTTTAGTTAATGTATATATATAGTGATTTGTACTTATCTGTATTTGTGCGTTCTACTGTTAGTGTTTAGTGTTATCTGTATGCACCAGGGAGTAAGAGAGTAACGCAATTTCAATTCTCTGTATGTATGTACGGTACATGTGCCAGAATTGACAATAAAGCTGACTTTGACTTTGACTTTGACTTAATGTTGCTCTGATGCTTCTATTCATTTTCACAGAACCAAAGCTGCATCAGAAGTGATCTGGGGGTCAGAACAGGCATATCAGGTGTTATAAATATAAATACTAAAATAACATAAAATAAACTTACAGAGGGCGGCAAGATAAAAACAAAACTTCATTATTCTTGATTATTGATATGTAACCATGATTATTAATTTTAAGTTTTTGCACACCATATTCTTGTACGTTACACAAACTAAATTAGTTTATTGCTGTTTTATGCATTAGAAATTCAAGACTTCACACTGGTTCTCTTCAGGTAGTTTTTACACAGCTGAGTTAAGGCTGCTCTGTGCCTGCTCAAAATTCAGTGTAAAGATGCATCGCTGCATAATAGCCAGACTAAATTATTCCTGCTCAGATCCACCTAATAGTATCAGAGTATACTGTTACAGCTGCTGTGTAAATGCATTTGTGCCACCTCTGAGCAGCACTGTCTGTATAAAGCACCTAAATGCCACTTCAGAAGTGCTTCTGTCCCACCTTTGCCGTGTAAATTTGGCATCATTAGTAGCATTAAAAACAAAATGGTTATATGAGTGAAGGGCATTAATGCAATGCTGTAATCTAAAGGTTGTGCAAAAGGTACTGATAATCAGGAAGCAATACTCATACCAAGGCACATGTCCATAAACTGTACCATATTGCACACAGAGAGAGAGAGAGAGAGAGAGAGAGAGAGAGAGAGAGGGGGGGGGGGAGTATGCGTGCGCGTGCGCGTGCGTGTTGGTGGTGTGTGTGTGTGTGTGTGTGTGTGTGTGTGTGAGAGAGAGAGAGTGTGTGCACGCGCGCGCGTGCGCGTTTGTGGTGTGTGTGTGTGTGTGTATATATGAACAGCATGGCCAACATCGCGGTCCAGCGGATCAAACGGGAGTTTAAAGAGGTCCTTAAAAGCGAAGAGGTGCGTTTCACATGACAGCTGTCAATCATGTCAATCATGCTTCATGACTTACACATGTGCATTTATTCATATGAGATGAATCACACACACATGCAGCTGATCCGGACCGAACCCGATGCAGCTGTTTGGACTCGTGCATTGAGATAACGCAGTTTAATGTGTGTTTGATTTGTCAGATGGGTGGTTTGGGGGAATGTTATGGTGTGTTTGTCCCGTCCAGGCCGAACCGCATTGCTAAACGAGTCCAAACCCGCCGAACCGAATCACATCACAGCTCTGGCCTCTAAATGTGCTTATTTAATCGTTTACATAGCGCTTATTGTGTTGATACAGTGATTTGATGTGTATTCCTGTGTGTTTATGCTGTTTTTAATAAAGGCCTGTGAGTGTGAATGTTATTAGCCGCGTGCTAACTGAAGGCCAGCTAGCTTCATAAACACACACATTTACTCCCGTTTGACATTTAAACTATATCTTTAGACTCACGACAGTTAATATTTGGGATCATTTATGTAGGCTGACTGGTTTGTGAACTTTTATTTCAGTTTTATCGAGGTTGTGGTCTGATAGCATCGTGTAGCATCGAAAGAATCACGACGATGATAAAATTAAGCATTATTTTGATTTGTATAAACACGCATTTTGATTGAAATCACCTGATTAATGTTTGTACTGTAAAGAATACGCGCGATAAATGTACTAATGTGTGTATTGAGTGTTGTGTGAAACTTTTAACATTAAAACTTCAGCACAAATCAATTGAATTTACCATTTAGCTAAATCTTTGATCCCTCTTTAAATACTTCATTAAACTTAAATTATAAGTGTAAAATTGGGTATAATACACTGTAGTAAGCTGTCAGTGTGACTTTGTGAAGTTGTCACAGCTGTCATCCACAAATAAAGTGCCAAAAATACCATAGTATTACCATGGTACCAAAACCACCATATAATATCATGTTTCTTTGTTTTGTTTTGGTTTATGTACAATGGAGTATAATGTAAATACCATATTACATGATCTTTCTGTAGGATGATTTACCATATAATACCATCTCTGTACCACAAATACAGCATTTTTTAAATTAATTACTTTTTTTTTTTTTTTGCAAGAATTTGTAGTTTTAGCTTTTGGGTTTGGATTCAGTTTTGAAGTTTGTGGTCTTGACTTTTGATTTTGTCTGGTTTTTCCATTTAAATTTCAAATGTTAACTTTAACGTTAACTATATTTTGGCGTTCCCACCTCGAAACCCAATCCAGACTTTCTAGACATTTTCTGCTCTCATTTTGGCAGAATTCTGTGGAATGGGTTTGAACATGTAAACTATATCACTTGTTGGCTAATTGTTCTGACGCTTTATTTTCACAGACGAGTAAAAACCAGATCAAGGTGGATTTAGTGGATGAGAATTTCACAGAACTAAAGGGGGAGATCGCGGGACCACCAGATACGCCTTATGAAGGTCAGAGAGAAGATGTTATCATGACCTGCTGACTGTGTGTTTCTGAAAACTTCTTAATTTTAGACCATTTCTGATTGCAAAGATATCTGCAGTATTCAGTATATGCTTTTTGAAGATTTAATTTTCAGGCCATCTGCAATACACAGTCCATATGTTTTGCCACGCTTGCCAGTGGGCAGAATTGAGCAAATGCACTGATAAAGCGCTTTTTTTTTACCAGTTGTTAAATTGTATTTTGCATTATATTTATGAGAAATACATAGGCTATTTGTTCCATGACAGTGTGGTTATTCTGACAAGAGTCTCTCAAAGTTATGAACAAATGTTCTTCAGTAACTGTTCCCTCAGCGTTATCCGGTCTTTAATAATGTTCTCAAAATGTTAGCACAACATTATTTATACTTCATTCATGGAGTGTTCTTTCCTGTTAGTTATGTTTTTAAATGTTACTATTAATTTCAGAATGTTCAGAGAACATTCAAAAGTAGCATTCTTAGAATGTTTGTGAAATTATGAAATGGAATGTTCCATTAACATTCACATAACCAAGATTTTTTAAAACAGTTTTAAAGAACTGGACATTTTGAATGTTCAGAGAACATTCAGAAATATCGATGTTATAATTTAATGTGAACATTAGCAAAATGTTTCTTGGAACATATTTTTGTTAGCTTAGATATGATGTTGATTTTATATCTTGCTTTGATTTTGGCTCGACTTTCTGTCTTGTTTTGTAGGTGGCAGATATCAACTAGAAATCAAAATTCCAGAGACCTATCCATTTAATCCGCCAAAGGTGAGTAATGAGACGATGTTCTGCCGAGTCAAAATACTGGCTGATCTAGTTAAACTGGGTTTGTTGTTACAGACTCTTGCTCAGAAACATGTGGGGTAGGGTTGTGACGGTGAGGAAATTTTCCCACCGGTTAATCGAGTGTGACAACACCGGTAATACCGGTATCACCGTGGTGGGGGGGTCATTTGAGTTTTCCTCGCTTTCCTTCGGTTTTAAATAGCTTGTAAAAGCTCCGTGCGCGTTTTCGGCAATTCGGCGTCAAGCAGTTTGTTTTTAGTTCGTTTGAGTTTTTCCTCTTTCCCTCACTTTCCTCCACTTTTAAATAGCACCTTGCACATTTTACTTTCAGTTTTAAATTTGCGGCAATTCGACGTCAAACAGTTGTTTGTTTATAGTTCGTTTGAGTTTTCCCTCTTGTCCTCACTTTCCTTTGCTTAAATAAGCTTATAAAAGCGCCGTGCGCGTTTTACTTTCAGTTTTAAATTAGCGGCAATTCGGCATCAATTGAATTGAATTCAAGCAACAACAAAATACAACGTAGAACATATAACTTTTATTAACAAAACGAATAAAAATACACCATGCTATAGGCCTATGCCTAATATAAAATAACAAATAACTTGCAAATTTTAAATAGGTATACAAAACTGAAAATCAGTAAAGACTGAGGAACAAATAGCTAGGCCTAATTATAAAACGTAGAACGTTTATTAGCAAAACGATTAAGAAGGAGGTTCGGACTGCATACACCTTTATGTAAAATAATGGGAAACAATTGCACAGTTTAAATAAAATAAAAATCAGCAAATACTGTGGAACCAAATAAATGAGAAACGAATGTTAAAAAAAAGTCCAATATCACCTTAGATAAATGGCAGGTCAACAGGCTTTTCAAAATCCAAAATATTTTTAAAACGGGTGCTTTTACATTTGGTTTTGAAACTCTTCTGCCATCGTCTTGTCTCTCACCTCACTCTTCTCATCTGTCTCACCTCACTCTTCTTGTCTGTCTCTCCTCACTCTTCTCCTCTGTCTCACCTTACTCTTCTTGCCTCTCACCTCACTCTTCTCCTGTCTCACCTCACTCTTCTTGTCTGTCTCTCCTCACTCTTCTCCTCTGTCTCACCTTACTCTTCTTGTCTGTCTCACCTCACTCTTCTCCTCTGTCTCACCTCACTCTTCTTGTCTGTCTCACCTCACTCTTCTCCTCTGTCTCACCTTACTCTTCTTGTCTGTCTCACCTCACTCTTCTCCTGTCTCACCTCACTCTTCTTGTCTGTCTCACCTCACTCTTCTTGTCTCTCTCACCTCACTCTTCTTGTCTGTCTCACCTCACTCTTCTCCTCTGTCTCTCCTCACTCTTCTTGTCTCTCACCTCACTCTTCTTGTCTGTCTCTCCTCACTCTTCTCGTCTCTCTCACCTCACTCTTCTTGTCTCTCACCTCACTCTTCTCCTCTGTCTCACCTCACTCTTCTTGTCTGTCTCTCCTCACTCTTCTCATCTGTCTCACCTCACTCTTCTCGTCTGTCTCACCTCACTCTTCTTGTCTGTCTCTCCTCACTCTTCTCCTCTGTCTCACCTTACTCTTCTTGCCTCTCACCTCACTCTTCTCCTGTCTCACCTCACTCTTCTTGTCTGTCTCTCCTCACTCTTCTCCTCTGTCTCACCTTACTCTTCTTGTCTGTCTCACCTCACTCTTCTCCTCTGTCTCACCTCACTCTTCTTGTCTGTCTCACCTCACTCTTCTCCTCTGTCTCACCTTACTCTTCTTGTCTGTCTCACCTCACTCTTCTCCTGTCTCACCTCACTCTTCTTGTCTGTCTCACCTCACTCTTCTTGTCTCTCTCACCTCACTCTTCTTGTCTGTCTCACCTCACTCTTCTCCTCTGTCTCACCTCACTCCTCACTCTTCTTGTCTCTCACCTCACTCTTCTCCTCTGTCTCACCTCACTCCTCACTCTTCTTGTCTCTCTCACCTCACTCTTCTTGTCTGTCTCTCCTCACTCTTCTCGTCTGTCTCGCCTCACTCTTCTCATCTGTCTCGCCTCACTCTTCTCGTCTGTCTCGCCTCACTCTTCTCGTCTGTCTCGCCTCACTCTTCTCGTCTGTCTCACCTCACTCTTTTCCTCTCTCTCACCTCACTCTTCTTGTCTGTCACGCCTCACTCTTTTCCTCTCTCTCACCTCACTCTTCTCGTCTGTCTCGCCTTACTCTTCTCGTCTGTCTCACCTCACTCTTCTCGTCTGTCTCACCTCACTCTTTTCCTCTCTCTCACCTCACTCTTCTTGTCTGTCTCACCTCACCCTTCTCCTCTGTCTCACCTTACTCTTCTTGTCTGTCTCACCTCACTCTTCTCCTCTGTCTCACCTCACTCTTCTTGTCTGTCTCACCTCACTCTTCTTGTCTGTCTCGCCTCACTCTTCTCCTCTGTCTCACCTCACTCTTCTTGTCTGTCACGCCTCACTCTTCTCCTCTGTCTCACCTTACTCTTCTTGTCTGTCTCACCTCACTCTTCTCCTCTGTCTCACCTCACTCTTCTTGTCTGTCTCACCTCACTCTTCTTGTCTGTCTCACCTCACTCTTCTCCTCTGTCTCACCTTACTCTTCTTGTCTGTCTCACCTCACTCTTCTCCTCTGTCTCACCTCACTCTTCTTGTCTGTCTCACCTCACCCTTCTCCTCTGTCTCACCTTACTCTTCTTGTCTGTCTCACCTCACCTCTCTTCTCCTCTGTCTCACCTCACTCTTCTTGTCTGTCTCACCTTACTCTTCTTGTCTGTCTCACCTCACTCTTCTCCTCTGTCTCACCTCACTCTTCTTGTCTCTCTCACCTCACTCTTCTTGTCTGTCTCTCCTCACTCTTCTCGTCTGTCTCGCCTCACTCTTCTCGTCTGTCTCGCCTCACTCTTCTCGTCTGTCTCGCCTCACTCTTCTCCTCTGTCTCACCTCACTCTTCTTGTCTGTCTCGCCTCACTCTTTTCCTCTCTCACCTCACTCTTCTTGTCTGTCACGCCTCGCTCTTTTCCTCTCTCTCACCTCACTCTTCTCGTATGTCTCGCCTCACTCTTCTCGTCTGTCTCACCTCACTCTTCTCGTCTGTCTCGCCTCACTCTTCTTGTCTGTCTCACCTCACTCTTCTTGTCTGTCTCAGCTCACTCTTCTTGTCTGTCTCAGCTCACTTTTCTCGTCAGTCTCGCCTCACTCTTCTCGTCTGTCTCGCCACACTCTTCTCGTCTGTCTCGCCTCACTCTTCTCGTCTGTCTCGCC
Organism: Schizothorax lantsangensis; assembly: GCA_027422415.1. Taxonomy (NCBI): domain Eukaryota; kingdom Metazoa; phylum Chordata; class Actinopteri; order Cypriniformes; family Cyprinidae; genus Schizothorax; species Schizothorax lantsangensis. The sequence continues at coordinate 1,234,729 of CM049861.1, read as the reverse complement.
TCACTCTTCTCGTCTCTCACCTCACTCTTCTCGTCTTTCTCACCTCACTCTTCTTACCTCACCTCACTCTTCTCGTCTGTCTCGCCTCACTCTTCTTGTCTTGTCTCAGTTTCACCTCACTCTTCTTGTCTGTTTCACCTCACTCTTCTTGTCTCTCACCTCACTCTTCTTGTCTCTCACCTCACTTTTCTTGTCAGTCTCACCTCACTCTTCTCGTCTGTCTCGTCTCCTCACTCTTCTTGTCTCACCTCACTCTTCTTGTCTGTCTCACCTCACTCTTCTTGTCTCTCAGTCTCACCTCACTCTTCTTGTCAGTCTCACCTCACTTTTCTCGTCAGTCTCACCTCACTCTTCTTCTTGTCTGTCTCACCTCACTCTTCTCGTCTGTCTCACCTCACTCTTCTTGTCTCTCACCTCACTCTTCTCGTCTGTCTCACCTCACTCTTCTCGTCTGTCTCACCTCACTCTTCTCGTCTGTCTCACCTCACTCTTCTCCTCTGTCTCACCTCACTCTTCTCGTCTGTCTCACCTCACTCTTCTCGTCTGTCTCACCTCACTCTTCTCGTCTGTCTCACCTCACTCTTCTCGTCTGTCTCACCTCACTCTTCTCCTCTGTCTCACCTCACTCTTCTCCTCTGTCTCACGTCACTCTTCTCGTCTGTCTCACCTCACTCTTCTTACCTCACTCATCTCGTCAGTCTCACCTCACTCTTCTTGTCCGTCTCACCTCACTCTTCTCGTCTGTCTCCCCTCACTCTTCTCGTCTGTCTAACCTCACTCTTCTCGTCTGTCTCACCTCACTCTTCTCGTCTGTCTCACCTCACTCTTTTCCTCTCTCTCACCTCACTCTTCTTGTCTGTCTCGCCTCACTCTTTTCCTCTCTCTCACCTCACTCTTCTTGTCTGTCTCACCTCACCCTTCTCCTCTGTCTCACCTTACTCTTCTTGTCTGTCTCACCTCACTCTTCTCCTCTGTCTCACCTCACTCTTCTTGTCTGTCTCACCTCACTCTTCTTGTCTGTCTCACCTCACTCTTCTCCTCTGTCTCACCTCACTCTTCTTGTCTGTCACGCCTCACTCTTCTCCTCTGTCTCACCTTACTCTTCTTGTCTGTCTCACCTCACTCTTCTCCTCTGTCTCACCTCACTCTTCTTGTCTGTCTCACCTCACTCTTCTTGTCTGTCTCACCTCACTCTTCTCCTCTGTCTCACCTTACTCTTCTTGTCTGTCTCACCTCACTCTTCTCCTCTGTCTCACCTCACTCTTCTTGTCTGTCTCACCTCACCCTTCTCCTCTGTCTCACCTTACTCTTCTTGTCTGTCTCACCTCACTCTTCTCCTCTGTCTCACCTCACTCTTCTTGTCTGTCTCACCTTACTCTTCTTGTCTGTCTCACCTCACTCTTCTCCTCTGTCTCACCTCACTCTTCTTGTCTCTCTCACCTCACTCTTCTTGTCTGTCTCTCCTCACTCTTCTCGTCTGTCTCGCCTCACTCTTCTCGTCTGTCTCGCCTCACTCTTCTCCTCTGTCTCACCTCACTCTTCTCGTCTGTCTCACCTCACTCTTTTCCTCTCTCTCACCTCACTCTTCTTGTCTGTCTCGCCTCACTCTTTTCCTCTCTCACCTCACTCTTCTTGTCTGTCACGCCTCGCTCTTTTCCTCTCTCTCACCTCACTCTTCTCGTATGTCTCGCCTCACTCTTCTCGTCTGTCTCACCTCACTCTTCTCGTCTGTCTCGCCTCACTCTTCTTGTCTGTCTCACCTCACTCTTCTTGTCTGTCTCAGCTCACTCTTCTTGTCTGTCTCAGCTCACTTTTCTCGTCAGTCTCGCCTCACTCTTCTCGTCTGTCTCGCCACACTCTTCTCGTCTGTCTCGCCTCACTCTTCTCGTCTGTCTCGCCTCACTCTTCTCGTCTCTCACCTCACTCTTCTCGTCTTTCTCACCTCACTCTTCTTACCTCACTCTTCTCGTCTGTCTCGCCTAACTCTTCTTGTCAGTCTCAGCTCACTCTTCTTGTCTGTTTCACCTCACTCTTCTTGTCAGTCTCACCTCACTCTTCTTGTCTCTCACCTCACTTTTCTCGTCAGTCTCACCTCACTCTTCTCGTCTGTCTCGCCTCACTCTTCTTGTCTGTCTCGCCTCACTCTTCTTGTCTGTCTCACCTCACTCTTCTTGTCAGTCTCACCTCACTCTTCTTGTCTCTCACCTCACTTTTCTCGTCAGTCTCACCTCACTCTTCTCTTCTCGTCTGTCTCACCTCACTCTTCTTGTCTCTCACCTCACTCTTCTCGTCTGTCTCACCTCACTCTTCTCGTCTGTCTCACCTCACTCTTCTCGTCTGTCTCATCTCACTCTTCTCCTCTGTCTCACCTCATTCTTCTTACCTCACTCTTCTCGTCTGTCTCACCTCACTCTTCTCGTCTGTCTCACCTCACTCTTCTCCTCTGTCTCACCTCACTCTTCTCCTCTGTCTCACGTCACTCTTCTCGTCTGTCTCACCTCACTCTTCTTACCTCACTCTTCTCGTCAGTCTCACCTCACTCTTCTTGTCCGTCTCACCTCACTCTTCTCGTCTGTCTCCCCTCACTCTTCTCGTCTGTCTAACCTCACTCTTCTCGTCTGTCTCACCTCACTCTTCTCGTCTGTCTCACCTCACTCTTCTGGTCAGTCTCACCTCACTCTTCTTGTCTGTCTCACCTCACTCTTCTTGTCCGTCTCACCTCACTCTTCTTGTCAGTCAGCTCGACTCACTCTCCTCACGTGATAAATGAAATCTGATCTCTGATGCGCGACTGTCGTTCATTCGGTGTGCTGCATTAAGCTGCCGCGTTCAGTTTTAATTGTAGTGTCTGTTCTCTAACTGAATTCAACTATAATTACTCTAAAAAATAAATGACAGTGAGGGACGGTGGGCAAGTGGCAACCGGTGTTGTGGCTTAACACCGGTATCACCGCCAACACCGTCTATCGCAGCAAGCCTAATGTGGGGCTGTATTTACATGATTTGTGATATTAGGGTACTTTTGACTAGCAGTGCTGTATTTGTGCAAACATATAAGTGCAGGAGCCTTCGTATAAACTCAGTAGCCTTCAGTAGACAAAAAAGACTGGACAAGCTTTATTTTACAACATCTCAAAGAAAACACTTTATATATTATGTACATTTCACTTTAAGCCAATATTATTTTAGTGTCATTGATATACTATAATAGTTTTTGTTAATATTTTTTAATTAGATTTTATTTTTATATTTTCCTTTTTCACTTTAATCTTAGTTAAATTCTTAGAAGTTTTGTTTGTGTTTTTGTCATTTTTATGAATATTTTAAGCATGCCTATATAGTTTATAAATTTGTATGTATTTTATTTTATTTAGTTTTAGTTATTTTACTACATCAATTTAAACTAAACAAAAATGGGGTTTTTTTGCCTTGTTTTTTTGTTGTGTGTTTTTGTCATTTTATTTTTTTTATTTTTAACATAGTTTTTATTAATTAATTTAGTTTTAGTTATTTTAGGACAAAGTTAAACTAAATGAAAATGAGAAATGTTGCCTTGGCAGCTAGATGAAAAAAAATAAGTTTAAGTTTCTTTATATTTTATTTTATTTTATTTTATTTTAGTAAAATTTTATTTTATTTCAAGAATCAAAATGGTTTTATGTTTTATGGTTTTAGTTTTACTTTATTATAATAACATTGCTTTAAGTGACATGAATATGTTTGCACAGAAATCGCTTTTTATTTTTTGTTTGTTTAAAAACAAAACATGGCAACAATCTGTCTTAACTTGTTCCTATTTTCAAATTTAGATGAATCGAGAATCATTTTGCACCCACATTGTGACTCCCTGAATTGAAACTGAATCAATCCATGTGATTCACCTCTTTTAAATGACAATGAAATAATTATAGCATTTGTCCACTGATGTTTATCAGGTTCGGTTTATAACGAAGATTTGGCATCCCAACATCAGCTCAGTAACCGGTGCCATTTGTTTGGACATCCTGAAGGACCAGTGGTAAGATCTCACTGAACGCACTAGAGAAGTGAACCGCAGCGAGCGCTGGAGCTGAAGCTGTGTGTGTTTCAGGGCGGCGGCGATGACCCTCCGAACAGTCTTACTGTCACTACAGGCTCTTCTGGCCGCCGCTGAGCCAGATGATCCACAGGACGCAGTAGTTGCCAATCAGGTAGATGTTTTGGGCTCGTGTTGGGAATGTGCAACTAGGGATGGCCGATATGGGCTTAAAAATATAATTACAATATTTCTGGTATTTATTACGATAACGATATCAATGATGGTAATTCAGGGAATCCTGTTTCTTAATTTTTACCCAAAATAGGGTGTTGTGAGCATTACTGAGTAGCCTACTGTACACATGTAATGTAATGAGTGTTTAATTCATACTGGAAGCCGGAGGGCGCTCTTGTGCAGAAACTACACACATGCATCGCAGAAGTAATAGCACTGAAGACACTTCAGGAAATCCCTAATATGGACAAAGGTATCCAGTTATCACTGAATAACATGCAGATAGAGACATTTTAACTGAGGAAACTTGAAGACAATAAACATACGGTTGCACAAAATATATGGTTTATCTGTGTTCTTCAAGCAATCTTGGGTGTTTTTTATAAGGAAAGTATATTTATAATGCAATGCTAATCAACATAGCCTTTTTATCACTGTATATAATACTATCATTTTGTAATATGAAACCATGTCTGGTCACAAAAAGAAGTTATTTCAAACACTCGACTGATGTTATGAAGTTAATTTGGAGAAAAAGCATGTCAATAAATGATATCTTTGTCGGACAACAGGTTTGTAAAAGGGCTCATACACATGCAAAACTGTATCGCACACATGCTACTGTAGTACATTTATTCAGACTGATTTTTTGTGCACTGTACAGCTCTGACCAAACCAGTTCAGATTGTAGAAGAAGCTTCTCATTTAGTGATAAACTCCTCCTCAGTTTCACATCCGCTGATGTCGCTCCGCACTGTCGCAAACAGAAATATGTCAACAACTAGACTTTATCATTATTATCACGGAAAGACTAATTATTATCGTTGGGAGAATTTTTACCGGTATATCGCAAACGATAAGATATCGCCCATCCCTCTGTGCAACAAAAAGTGGTGGAAAAATGCCTTTCATGTAGCATTCGGGGTCCTTTAAAAATGTCCTTTTAGTTTGATCAAATTTAAGGCCATAAAAAGTCTTACATGTCTTAAATGGTGTAACAAAGTGCAGGAAAAAAAAAGAATTATGATGCATTCTAATATGATTATTAGGGATGCAACGATACCATTTTTTCAGATCCGATCCGATCCGATCCAGAAAATTCTGAGTATCGGCCAATTCCGATCCGATCCGATCACAGGTTTGTTTGTTTTTTTTATCCGATCCTAGCACAGGTTATTTTTATTTTTATTTTTTTAAACCAATGTAGAGTTTCTATACTTCTGTGTCACTCTTTTGTGTGTTAAACACAATCTACTAGACAACTTCATTTTAATGAAAACTAACATGAAAAAATATATAGGGGCTGTTTACACCTGGTCACTTCATGAGTTTTGTAATATAAATCCGATCTCTCAAACCACTTCAGGAGGAGGTCTGGGCCGCATTCCAGACGAAACTGGACATGTGTAAATGCATCTGGTTGTTGAAACCACATACGTGAATTTTACTCCTCCCAAAATGTAAAAAATAATAAACGCGTGAGACCGTGTTATAGGCTATATGACATTCAGATATGACTGCGCTAATGCAACACGCATCGCCGCGGACGAAGTATAAGACAAGCATATCTTTCCAGTGCTGATGCCGCGCGCTCTCCTATTGCGGTCTTTGATCTGGAAATGAGCTGATAATTAATAAAATGCAGCGCTTTTGATTTTGTTGACGTGAACTTCGTTAAATTGAAATATAGCGCGGGAATTGAAGATCGGATTTATATCCATTTTGTGAAGACACATTTATGTGGCCAAGTGTAAATGGAAACGTTTAAACAAATCAGATAGATATCAGATCAGAGAAAACGCATGAAATGACCAGGTGTAAACAGGCCCATTCATAATCTGTGACAAAAATAATATTATAAACTAGGTTAGTGGATAATTTAGCAGCAAAAGTTATTCTAGAAAAATCATGAGTGCACAATTTGATAAAATCTAAACATTTAGTGAAATAACATTATTTAGTGGAGAACAAATAAAAGTGAATATGTGAAGGACTAAACCTGGTAAAATGTTACACATTGCTCTTTGCATTGTTGTAAAATACATTAATGAAAACAAGTAAATGTATTTATTTATAAATATAAACTACAAAATTAAAATACATTTATTTTAAATATATAGCACCTGAAGGCAGCAACATATGATAGACGAGTCCTGCCTCCATTACTGTGCTATACATTAGATTATTAATAGCCTTGATAGGACAGTACAAGAAATGCTATAAATAATATTTCATTGCGCAAAAGTATTATAATACGAAAAGCTCCAATAGAGAACGGCACAAAGCTCTTATGCGCTTCCCGTGCGCAGAATGATGCGCTTGAAGCAGCACGGAGTCACAGCACGCAGCTCCACAGAAGTTCAAAGCACAGAGGAAAGAGATATTGATGCATAGCTTATTAAATCCACGCGATAGTTTATTGAGCCTTTTCTTTTAACGGTTTTAAATCTCAGTTATTGAGCGCTCTTGAAGAGAGTTTCGTTGTTTTGACTGTAGTAACCGAACGTGACACACAGTTTGAACGCTGAACGGAGGATGACGGACAGCCGCAGCAGAGAGAAGAGTTTACATGAACTTGAATTTAACGACTTAAATATTAATCTGTAACGTTACCTCACATTAAACTATGGAACGGCTTCAGAACACCTGTACTTTGACTTAATGGTGCTTTATAATGTTTTTGTGCTTTCGTGGGGCTTAACAATAACACAGAATAGTATACACACAATATCGGATTTGGATCGGTCTCGTCTCTCCGATACCCGATCCACAGAAAATGCCCGGATCGGAGCCGATACCGATCCTGAGTATCGGATCGATGCATCCCTAATGATTATTACAATTCAAAAGGCAAAGATTAAATGAAAATAATGTGAGCGCTGCACATTTCAAAGTAAAAATGCTGTGCTGATGTACTGCTGATGAATTAAAAAAAAAAAACATGCAGTAATGTAGATGTACACTACTTTTCAATTTTTTTTTTTTTTTTGAAAATTAATTTTAAGCAGGGATGCATTAAATTGATCAAAAATACCTGTAAAGACTTGTATAATGTCACAAAGATTTCTGTTTCAAATAAATGCTGTTCTTTTGAACTTTCTATTCATCTGTGAATCCTGAAAAATAAAATGAATCAGTTTCCACAAAAATATTGTGCAGCACAACTGTTTTTGATAATAATCAGAAATGTTTCTTGAGCAGCAAATCAGTATATTATTATGATTTCTGAAGATCATGTGACACTGAAGACTGGAGTAATGATGCTGAAAATACAGCTTTGATCACAGAAATAAATTACACTTTACAATATATTCACATAGAAAACAGATATTTTAAATAGTAATAATATTTCAAATTTTTACTGTATTTTTGATCAAATAAATGCAGAAGAGACTTCTTTCAAAAACATTTTAAAAACCTTACGAACCTCAAACTTTTGAAGAGTGGTGTATATATACCACCATAGTTTCCCTCACATGCAGGGTTTCTTCTAGAAAAACATAAAATTACTTGCTAGTATAAATAAGCATGTTTTGCGTCTGAATTGGTCACTTCCTGTTTTAACATTCTTCATTTCCTGTCTGTAAGTATAAACAGAACCCAGAGATGTTCAAACAGACGGCTCGACTCTGGTCACATGTTTACGCAGGAGCTCCCGTCTCCAACCCGGACTACACACGCAAAATAGACAAACTCTGCGCTATGGGCTTTGAGAAAGTGAGTAAATACACACACATTGACATCACATTTAAAGCTTGTTTTACAAAATAAAATAAAAACATAATTGCAATGTTTTATCTCACAATTAGGGGTGTGCGATATTGAAAAAAAATATCTTGATATTTTTTTGGATTTTTTCGATAACGATAATTAGACGATATTTTACTGAGTGTGTTATTGTATTGTATTCTCGTCTGTCTCGCCTCACTCTTCTCGTCTGTCTCGCCTCACTCTTCTTGTCTGTCTCACCTCACTCTTCTCGTCTGTCTCACCTCACTCTTCTCCTCTGTCTCGCCTCACTCTTCTCGTCTGTCTCACCTCACTCTTCTCGTCTGTCTCACCTCACTCTTCTTGTCTCTCTCACCTCACTCTTCTCGTCTGTCTCACCTCACTCTTCTCGTCTGTCTCACCTCACTCTTCTCGTCTGTCTCACCTCACTCTTCTTGTCTCTCTCACCTCACTCTTCTCGTCTCTCTCACCTCACTCTTCTCGTCTGTCTCACCTCACTCTTCTCGTCTGTCTCACCTCACTCTTCTCGTCTGTCTCACCTCACTCTTCTTGTCTCTCTCACCTCACTCTTCTGGTCTGTCTCACCTCACTCTTCTCGTCTGTCTCACCTCACTCTTCTCGTCTGTCTCACCTCACTCTTCTCGTCTGTCTCGCCTCACTCTTCTCGTATGTCTCGCCTCAATCTTCTCGTCTGTCTCGCCTCACTCTTCTCGTCTGTCTCGCCTCACTCTTCTCCTCTGTCTCGCCTCACTCTTCTCCTCTGTCTCGCCTCACTCTTCTCGTCTGTCTCACCTCACTCTTCTCGTCTGTCTCACCTCACTCTTCTCGTCTCTCTCACCTCACTCTTCTCGTCTGTCTCACCTCACTCTTCTCGTCTGTCTCACCTCACTCTTCTCGTCTCTCTCACCTCACTCTTCTCGTCTGTCTCGCCTCACTCTTCTCCTCTGTCTCGCCTCACTCTTCTCGTCTGTCTCACCTCACTCTTCTCGTCTGTCTCACCTCACTCTTCTCGTCTCTCTCACCTCACTCTTCTCGTCTGTCTCACCTCACTCTTCTCGTCTGTCTCACCTCACTCTTCTCGTCTGTCTCACCTCACTCTTCTCGTCTCTCTCACCTCACTCTTCTGGTCTGTCTCACCTCACTCTTCTGGTCTGTCTCACCTCACTCTTCTTGTCTGTCTCACCTCACTCTTCTCGTCTGTCTCACCTCACTCTTCTCGTCTGTCTCGCCTCACTCTTCTCGTATGTCTCGCCTCAATCTTCTCGTCTGTCTCGCCTCACTCTTCTCGTCTGTCTCGCCTCACTCTTCTCGTCTGTCTCGCCTCACTCTTCTCGTCTGTCTCACCTCACTCTTCTTGTCTCTCTCACCTCACTCTTCTCGTCTGTCTCACCTCACTCTTGTCTCTCTCACCTCACTCTTCTGGTCTGTCTCACCTCACTCTTCTTGTCTGTCTCACCTCACTCTTCTTGTCTGTCTCGCCTCACTCTTCTTGTCTGTCTCGCCTCACTCTTCTCGTATGTCTCGCCTCACTCTTCTCGTCTGTCTTGCCTCACTCTTCTCGTCTGTCTCGCCTCACTCTTCTCGTCTGTCTCGCCTCACTCTTCTCGTCTGCCTCGCCTCACTCTTCTCGTCTGTCTCGCCTCACTCTTCTTGTCTCTCTCGCCTCACTCTTCTTGTCTGTCTCGCCTCACTCTTCTTGTCTGTCTCGCCTCACTCTTCTTACCTCACTCTTCTCGCCTGTCTCACCTCACTCTTCTCGTCTGTCTCGCCTCACTCTTCTCGTCTCTCTCGCCTCACTCTTCTGGTCTGTCTCGCCTCACTCTTCTCGTCTGTCTCGCCTCACTCTTCTCGTCTCTCTCGCCTCACTCTTCTCGTCTCTCTCGCCTCACTCTTCTCGTCTGTCTCGCCTCACTCTTCTCGTCTCTCTCGCCTCACTCTTCTCGTTTGTCTCGCCTCACTCTTCTCGTCTGTCTCGCCTCACTCTTCTCGTCTGTCTCGCCTCACTCTTCTCGTCTGTCTCGCCTCACTCTTCTCGTCTCTCTCGCCTCACTCTTCTTGTCTCTCTCGCCTCACTCTTCTTGTCTGTCTCGCCTCACTCTTCTTGTCAGTCTCAGCTCACTCTTCTTGTCTGTCTCACCTCACTCTTCTCGTCTGTCTCTCCTCACTCTTCTTACCTCACTCTTCTCGCCTGTCTCACCTCACTCTTCTCATCTGTCTCGCCTCACTCTTCTCGTCTGTCTCGCCTCACTCTTCTCGTCTCTCTCGCCTCACTCTTCTCGTCTGTCTCGCCTCACTCTTCTCGTCTCTCTCGCCTCACTCTTCTGGTCTGTCTCGCCTCACTCTTCTCGTCTGTCTCGCCTCACTCTTCTCATCTGTCTCGCCTCACTCTTCTCGTCTGTCTCGCCTCACTCTTCTCGTCTGTCTCACCTCACTCTTCTCGTCTGTCTCACCTCCTCTGTCTCACCTCTGTTATTGTGCTGATATCTGTCTACCGTGGACAGCTGCAGTTTTTGATATTCTTCATATTCTGTGTGGTCAGTTCACATCATTGATAGAAATTAATATTTTCATATAAGTTTAAATTGATTTTTACCTTTTATGGGCAATTTTACTTTTAATAAAGCATTTTTTTTTTTTTACTAAAAGTGTGCATCTTTTGAATCAAATTGTTACATTTAATCAGTCAATTAGCGTAATAAGACATTTAGACATTTAGTATTAACAAAATGAATCTTTGCAGAAGTTGCATCTGAATGGCATTTAGATGTATTTACACACTGTTTAATGCAGCTCAGAGGGACATGGAGTGCTTTAACCTGCAGTTACAAATGAATAATGTTTTGATATTTTAAACATAAAACATTGAATACTGATAATTGAAATTATTTTAAAATGAAAAGATACTTTGAATGTGAAATTAAAATCGTCAGCAGGTGGCAGCAAGAGACTGTTAATAAGTGAGTCATTGCGACTGAACCGAATCATTTAAACAGTTGATTCATTCAGGAACGAATCACCGTCATGTTGCTCAGAGACGCAAAACAGTGCTGTGGCTGTTTGGAATTATTTTTTGTTGGCGAAATGGAGCAAAAACAGGCAATATGGTGTCTAAAACTTAAGTCTCTTAATATTAACTTATTGTTTATTGAACTATTGTATAAAATCAACATCACATTTGTAATCATGCTTATTTTTGAAGAAAAAACGGCTGGTTCAATGACCATGATCACTCTTGATGTGATTTTAACCATATGAAATGAGATATATATATATACACATACACACATTTTCTGCCCCCATATCTTGAATTTTGTGATCATTCTTAATGCATTTTATTAGACTGAATCATGCAGTGAAAGAACACACTGTAGTCTAGACTTCATCACGTAATGTAAGCATGCACTCCGTAGGTGTTCTGTTTGGTTTTTGCAAAATACTCGATAATGTCAAATTGCACATCGTTAAAACAACAATTATGATATTATCGCATATGATATATATCGCACACCCCTACTCACAATTCTAACTTTTTTCTCATCATTTTGAATTTATAGCTCACAACCTGTACTTTGTTTCTCAGAAATGCAAGATATAAACTTAGAATTGCAAAAAAGTTTGAATTGTGTGCTATAAATTGTAAAACATCAACTCACAATTGCAAGAACAAATTGGAATTGTGAGGTAAAAAAAAAAAAAATCACTGTTACCTTACTTTTTTTTTCTGTGGCAGAAACGATCTTCCATACGTTTGTGTATATCACATTTATTGCAGTTTTTCAAAGCTGGAAAATAATTATCACAAACGTATCTTTCTGTAGCACTTCTGTGCCAAATATTTGTCCAAAAAGCATTGCACATACTTCTAAATGTGTGCTGTGATTTTGTGATTTTGCACACTATTATGAAGGAGAGTAATTGTGATGCAGCTTATGATTTTGTTATGATAGATGAAGTTTGTGTAGCAAGTATTTCCTCCTCTCAGAATCACTGACGTGGATCTTCTCTTCTCCTCAGAACGCAGTAATAGTGGCGTTGTCGTCGAAATCCTGGGACGTGGAGACGGCCACAGAACTGTTGCTTAGTAATTGAGTCTAACCTGAGGGGCCAAAGCACCTTATCTGACACAATCCCACCCCAAATCTCCTCCTCGGTCCACACTACCTTCATCTTTCTGAATCTCTCTTTCTTTATCCATCTTTTACCATTCCTCCGTTCAGAACAGTTCATCCCAAACTAAAATGCCGTCATCTTTATGTTGTTCTAAACTTGTCTGACTTTATTTCTTCCACAGGAGACTTACAGCTGAATGTTCACGCTGCTCTGTCTCTGTACAAACAACGGCTGGTGATTTGGCAGTAAAAACCTCCAGCCGGTTTCCTTGTATAATGCAGATTGGTATGGAAGCTTGTTTCTGCCATGAAATAAAAAATAAATAATTCAGACTTTGTTTTTCGCAGTTCTGTAAACAAAAATCTGAACTGCGAGATGTAAACTCAGAATTATTTTTATATCACGTAATTCAGAATTTTTTCCTCTAAATTGAGTTTATATCTTGCAATTTTGAGTTTATATCTCATAGTTCTGAGTTTATATCACATAATTCTGAGTTTATATCACATAATTCTGAGTTTATATCACATAATTCTGAGTTTATATCACATAATTCTGAGTTTATATCACATAATTCTGAGTTTATATCACATAATTCTGAGTTTATATCACATAATTCTGAGTTTATATCTCATAGTTCTGAGTTTATATCACATAATTCTGAGTTTATATCACATAATTCTGAGTTTATATCACATAATTCTGAGTTTGTCTCATAATTCTGAGTTTGTCTCACATAATTCTGAGTTTATATCTCATAGTTCTGAGTTTATATCACATAATTCTGAGTTTATATCACATAATTCTGAGTTTATATCACATAATTCTGAGTTTATATCACATAATTCTGAGTTTATATCTCATAGTTCTGAGTTTATATCACATAATTCTGAGTTTATATCACATAATTCTGAGTTTATATCACATAATTCTGAGTTTGTCTCATAATTCTGAGTTTGTCTCATAATTCTGAGTTTGTCTCAATTCTGAGTTTGTCTCATAATTCTGATCTTATATCTCATAGTTCTGAGTTTATATCGCATAATTCTGAGTTTATATCACATAATTCTGAGTTTGTCTCATAATTCTGAGTTTCTCATAATTCTGAGCTTATATCTCATAATTCTGAGTTTATATCTCATAGTTCTGAGTTTATATCTCATAGTTCTGAGTTTATATCACATAATTCTGAGTTTGTCTCACATAATTCTGAGTTTGTCTCATAATTCTGAGTTTGTCTCATAATTCTGAGTTTGTCTCATAATTCTGAGTTTGTCTCATAATTCTGAGCTTGTCTCATAATTCTGAGCTTATATCTCATAGTTCTGAGTTTATATCGCATAATTCTGAGTTTATATCACATAATTCTGAGTTTGTCTCATAATTCTGAGTTTGTCTCATAATTCTGAGTTTGTCTCATAATTCTGAGCTTATATCTCATAGTTCTGAGTTTGTCTCAATTCTGAGTTTGTCTCAATTCTGAGTTTGTCTCATAATTCTGAGTTTGTCTCAATTCTGAGTTTGTCTCATAATTCTGAGCTTATATCTCATAGTTCTGAGTTTGTCTCAATTCTGAGTTTGTCTCATAATTCTGAGTTTATATCACATAATTCTGAGTTTGTCTCATAATTCTGAGTTTGTCTCATAATTCTGAGCTTATATCTCATAGTTCTGAGTTTATATCGCATAATTCTGGGTTTGTATCTCATAATTCAGAGTTTGTCTCATAATTCTGACTTTTTCTCAGAATTGCAAGTTTATATCTTGCGATTCTGAGAAAAAAAGTCAGAATTGTGTGATATAAACTCAGAATTGTGAGGAAAAAAAATCACAATTATCTTATTTTTTTTATTCTGTGGCAGAAATGGGCCTCCATAGGTTTGGAACAACATGAAAGAGGGAAAAACTTACATTTTCATTCATTTTTGGGTGAACTGACCATTTTTTCCCTCTATATCTCTTTCTCTCTCTTTTCTTTTGTTTACTTTTGGTTTGGATGTGCCTTTTTTCTTTCTCTTTCATAATCATCATCATCTCCCTCAGATTGGTTCTGCAATCTGACTGTAGCCCCGCCCCCTCATGCACACGCCCAATCAGCACTGCGGTTGTACTCCCTCCTGCACAATCATTGGCCCTTTCATCTGGAAAACATTTGGATTCCATTTTTAAAACAGTGTCAAACTTCACTCATAGATGTTAATCTCAAACAGTCAAGACTGGAAGAAACCCACACACACGCAAATAAACGAAAGACGAGAGTTCATCTGTAAATAAAGCTATTAAAGTCTGTATAAATTAAAGCAATGTGGCAATGCCTTTATTTATTATTGCTTTGTGGAATAGTGAAATAAACACCAGTTTCATGGCTGAGCACGTGATGTTTGGATGATCTGTATTTTGCGTTGACTGCAGGTTCTGAGAGTGCAAAAACATTCATAAAAAATCGTTCTGAGTATATAATAATGTAGACAGATATTGGCATAATATATAGTGAGATAAATGTTAATTAGAACTTTAGAAGAAACTACAGTCCAGTAGACACATATATAACTATAAGAGCAGTAACACTTTATAATGTTACATTACATTACAATTAAAGTGAAAGCTGAATTGATTTTGATCATATCTAATGTAAGTATTGTTTTTTTGAGTGATATCAGGTTTTTAGACCCCACTGACATTTGAAATATGAAAGTGAAATTATGTGAATAAGAGTGTCCTAAGTTAAACGTAGCCAATCAATAATAAATCTGTGAAATGTATTTCACTGAAATTAACCGTAAAAAATAAATATATATATATATATATAATGTATATTAACTAATATAATGTTAGTAATATTATATATGAATACTTTGTTTTATACCTGTATAACATGGACAACAGTTTTTCTCCATACAGTGAATTTTTTTGTTGTTTTTTAACAATTTTCACTCAGAAATGGCTGTTATTTTCACAAATAATTAACAGTTAAACCGTTCACAAATTATTAAATAATTGCAGTTAACTAATTAAGTTTTTGTCTTTTAGCGGTAGCATTATTTTACAATTAAAATGACAAACGTTTTTCAGTATGTATGTTTGTTTCTTTATGTATTTATTCGTGTGTGTGTGTGTGTGTGTGTGTGTGTGTGTGTGAGTGAGTGAGTGTGTGTGTGTGTGTGTGTGTGTGTGTGTGTGTGTGTGTGTGTGTGTGTGTGTGTGTGTGTGTGTGTGTGTGAGTGTGTGAGTGTGTGAGTGTGTGAGTGTGTGTGTGTGTGAGTGTGTGTGTGTGTGTGTGTGTGTGTGGGCGGGTTTATGTGGTTTATGAGGACACAAATTTGTATAATAACATGGGTATGACAGAGGTATTACAATGTGAAGGTGGTTTATGAGGACACTGCCTATGTCCCCGTAATTCAAAAGGCTTAAAAAAACATACTAAATGGTGTTTTTTTGAAAATCTAAAGATGCACACAGTCTCCTGTGAGGGCTTGGTGTAGGTGTAGGGTAGGTGTAGGGCAATAGCACACACAGTTTGTTCAGTATAAAAACCATTACGCCTATGGAGAGTCCCCGTAAACCACAAAAACCAACGTGTGTGATTTAGTGTAAATCATTAAAATTAGTATTTTATGTATCTGAGAGTAATGATATGTAGGATAAACAATTTTTTACATTATTTAATATTTACTAGAAACGTAC